>JAQOWZ010000141.1:0-85375 GCA_035578165.1 Stenolophus ochropezus
ACGCGCTATCTCAGAGTTGTAAAAAAATCATATAAATTTTTGCTTCCGCGCCCGAATTTTATGATTTTTCATCATATTTTAGCAAAAAGAAAACATTGCAACAAGAAAGTTGCTATTTCAAGTGTGGTAGGTATTCTAGAATCCAGCCAATAAAGCTTACAATATACAACGTATTCATCAAAAATAGGTAAAATCTGACTTTTTTTTGTAAAAAATCATATAAATATTTGCTTCCGCGCCCGAATTTTATAATTTTTCATCATATTTTATCCACAGTATAGGTCCAAAAGTATGTTTATGAATGTATTAACAAAAATATCCATTTCAAGAATATGTAAAATCTAACTTTATTTTTGTAAAAAATCATATAAATATTTGTTGGCGCGCCGAATTTTATAATTTTTCATTATATTTTATTCGCAGTATAGGTCCAAAAGCATGTTTATGAATGTTTTAACAAAAATATCCATTTCAAGAATAGGAAAAATCTGACTTTATTTTTGTAAAAAATCATATAAATATTCGCTTTCGCGCACGAATTTTTTTATTTTTCATCATATTTTTAGCTAAAAGAAAACATTGCAATAAGAAAATTGCTATTTAAAGTGTTTTAGGTATTCTTGAATCCAGGCCATGTAGCTTACAATATACAACGTATTCATCAAAAATAGGTAAAATCTGACTTTTTTTTGTAAAAAATCATATAAATATTTGTTTGCGCGCCCGAATTTTATAATTTTTCATCATATTTTATCCGCAGTATAGGTCTTAAAGCATGTTTATGAATGTTTAACAAAAATATCCATTTTAAGAATAGGAAAAATCTGACTTTATTTTTGTAAAAAATCATATAAATATTTTTTTCCGCGCCCGAATTTTATGATTTTTCATCATATTTCAGCTAAAAGAAACCATTGCAACAAGAAAATTGCTATTTCAAGAGTGTTAGGTATTCTAGAATCCAGCCCATGTAGCTTCCAATATACAACGTATTCATCAAAAATAGGGTAAAATCTGACTTTTTTTTTGTAAAAAATCATATAAATATTTGCTTCCGCGCCCGAATTTTATAATTTTTCATCATATTTTATTCACAGTATAGGTCCAAAAGCATGTTTATAAATGTTTTAACAAAAATTTTCATTTTAAGAATAGGTAAAATCTCACATTATTTTTGTAAAAAATCATATAAATATTTGCTTCCGCGCCCGAATTTCATGATTTTTCATCATAATTTAGGTAAAAGAAAACATTGCAACAAGAAAATTGCTATTTCAAGTGTGGTAGGTATTCTAGAATCCAGCCAATGAAGCTTACAATATACAACGTATTCATCAAAAATAGGTAAAATCTGACTTTTTATTTGTAAAAAATCATATAAATATTTGCTTCCGCGCCCGAATTTTATAATTTTTCATCATATTTTATCCATAGTATAAGGTCCAAAAGCATGTTTATGAACGTTTTAACAAAAATATCCATTTCAAAAATTTGTAAAATCTGACTTTATTTTTGTAAAAAAATCATATAAATATTTGCTTCCGCGCCCGAATTTTATGATTTTTCTTCATATTTTAGCTAAAAGAAAACATTGCAACAAGAAAATTGCTATTTCAAGTGTGTTGGGTATTCTAGAATCCGGCCCATGTAGCTTACAATATACAACGTATTCAACAAAAATAGGTAAAATCTGACTTTATTTTTGTAAAAAATCATATAAATATTTGCTTCCGCGCCCGAATTTTATAATTTTTCATCATATTTTATCCACAGTATAGGTCCAAAAGCATGTTTATGAATGTTTTAACAAAAATTTTCATTTTAAGAATAGGTAAAATCTCACATTATTTTTGTAAAAAATCATATAAATATTTGCTTCCGCGCCCGAATTTCATGATTTTTCATCATAATTTAGGTAAAAGAAAACATTGCAACAAGAAAATTGCTATTTCAAGTGTGGTAGGTATTCTAGAATCCAGCCAATGAAGCTTACAATATACAACGTATTCATCAAAAATTAGGTAAAATCTGACTTTTTTTTTGTAAAAAATCATATAAATATTTGCTTCCGCGCCCGAATTTCATGATTTTTCATCATAATTTAGGTAAAAGAAAACATTGCAACAAGAAAATTGCTATTTCAAGTGTGGTAGGTATTCTAGAATCCAGCCAATGAAGCTTACAATATACAACGTATTCATCAAAAATAGGTAAAATCTGACTTTTTTTTGTAAAAATCATATAAATATTTGCTTCCGCGCCCGAATTTTATAATTTTTCATCATATTTTATCCATAGTATAAGGTCCAAAAGCATGTTTATGAACGTTTTTAACAAAAATATCCATTTCAAAAATTTGTAAAATCTGACTTTATTTTTGTAAAAAATCATATAAATATTTGCTTCCGCGCCCGAATTTTATGATTTTTCTTCATATTTTAGCTAAAAGAAAACATTGCAACAAGAAAATTGCTATTTCAAGTGTGTTGGGTATTCTAGAATCCGGCCCATGTAGCTTACAATATACAACGTATTCAACAAAAATAGGTAAAATCTGACTTTATTTTTGTAAAAAATCATATAAATATTTGCTTCCGCGCCCGAATTTTATAATTTTTCATCATATTTTATCCACAGTATAGGTCCAAAAGCATGTTTATGAATGTATTAACAAATATATCCATTTCAAGAATATGTAAAATCTGACTTTATTTTTGTAAAAAAATCATATAAATATTTGCTTCCGCGCACGAATTATATGATTTTTCATCATATTTAGGTAAAAGTAAACATTGCCACAAGAAAATTGCTATTTCAAGTGTGGTAGGTATTCTAGAATCCAGCCAATGAAGCTTACAATATAAAACGTATTCATCAAAAATAGGTAAAATCTGACTTTATTTTTGTAAAAAAGTATATAAATATTTGCTTCCGCGCTCGAATTTTATAATTTTTTATCATATGTTATCCATAGTATAGGTCCAATAGCATGTTTATGAACGTTTTAACAAAAATATCCATTTCAAAAATATGTAAAATCTGACTTTATTTTTGTAAAAAATCATATAAATATTCGCTTTCGCGCACAAATTTTTTTATTTTTTATCATATTTTAGCTAAAAGAAAACATTGCAATAAGAAAATTGCTATTTCAAGTGTTTTAGGTATTGTAGAATCCAGGCCATGTAGCTTACAATATACAACGTATTCATCAAAAATAGGTAAAATCTGACTTTTTTTTGTAAAAAATCATATAAATATTTGTTTGCGCGCCCGAATTTTATAATTTTTCATCATATTTTATCCGCAGTATAGGTCTAAAAGCATGTTTATGAATGTTTAACAAAAATATCCATTTCAAGAATAGGAAAAATTTGACATTATTTTTGTAAAAAAATCATATAAATATTTTTTTCCGCGCCCCGAATTTTATGATTTTTCATCATATTTTAGCTAAAAAGAAACCATTGCAACAAGAAAATTGCTATTTCAAGAAGTGTTAGGTATTCTAGAATCCAGCCAATGTAGCTTCCAATATACAACGTATTCATCAAAAATAGGTAAAATCTGACTTTTTTTTTTTTAAATCATATAAATATTTGCTTCCGCGCCCGAATTTTATAATTTTTCATCATATTTTATTCACAGTATAGGTCCAAAAGCATGTTTATAAATGTTTAACAAAAATTTCCATTTTAAGAATAGGTAAAATCTGACATTATTTTTGTAAAAAATCATATAAATATTTGCTTCCGCGCCCGAATTTTATGATTTTTCATCATAATTTAGGTAAAAGAAAAACATTGCAACAAGAAAATTGCTATTTCAAGTGTGGTAGGTATTCTAGAATCCAGCCAATGAAGCTTACAATATACAACGTATTCATCAAAAATAGGTAAAATCTGACTTTTTTTTTGTAAAAAATCATATAAATATTTGCTTCCGCGCCCGAATTTTATAATATTTCATCAATATTTTATTCATAGTATAAGGTCCAAAAGCATGTTTATGAACGTTTTAACAAAAATATCCATTTCAAAAATTTGTAAAATCTGACTTTATTTTTGTAAAAAATCATATAAATATTTGCTTCCGCGCACGAATTATATGATTTTTCATCATAATTTAGGTAAAAGTAAACATTGCCACAAGAAAATTGCTATTTCAAAGTGTGGTAGGTATTCTAGAATCCAGCCAATGAAGCTTACAAATAAAACGTATTCATCAAAAATAGGTAAAATCTGACTTTATTTTTGTAAAAAAGTATATAAATATTTGCTTCCGCGCTCGAATTTTATAATTTTTTATCATATGTTATCCATAGTTATAGGTCCAATAGCATGTTTATGAACGTTTTAACAAAAATATCCATTTCAAAAATATGTAAAATCTGACTTTATTTTTGTAAAAAATCATATAAATATTCGCTTTCGCGCACAAATTTTTTTATTTTTTATCATATTTTAGCTAAAAGAAAACATTGCAATAAGAAAATTGCTATTTCAAGTGTTTTAGGTATTGTAGAATCCAGGCCATGTAGCTTACAATATACAACGTATTCATCAAAAATAGGTAAAATCTGACTTTTTTTTGTAAAAAATCATATAAATATTTGTTTGCGCGCCCGAAATTTTATAATTTTTCATCATATTTTATCCGCAGTATAGGTCTAAAAGCATGTTTATGAATGTTTAACAAAAATATCCATTTCAAGAATTGGAAAAATCTGACTTTATTTTTGTAAAAAATCATATAAATATTTTTTTCCGCGCCCGAATTTTATGATTTTTCATCATATTTTAGCTAAAAGAAACCATTGCAACAAGAAAATTGCTATTTCAAGAGTGTTAGGTATTCTAGAATCCAGCCAATGTAGCATCCAATATACAACGTATTCATCAAAAATAGGTAAAATCTGACTTTTTTTTTTTTAAATCATATAAATATTTGCTTCCGCGCCCGAATTTTATAATTTTTCATCATATTTTATTCACAGTATAGGTCCAAAAGCATGTTTATAAATGTTTTAACAAAAATTTCCATTTTAAGAATAGGTAAAATCTGACATTATTTTTGTAAAAAATCATATAAATATTTGCTTCCGCGCCCGAATTTTATGATTTTTCATCATAATTTAGGTAAAAGAAAACATTGCAACAAGAAAATTGCTATTCAAGTGTGGTAGGTATTCTAGAATCCAGCCAATGAAGCTTACAATATACAACGTATTCATCAAAAATAGGTAAAATCTGACTTTTTTTTTGTAAAAAATCATATAAATATTTGCTTCCGCGCCCGAATTTTATAATATTTCATCATATTTTATTCATAGTATAAGGTCCAAAAGCATGTTTATGAACGTTTTAACAAAAATATCCATTTCAAAATTTGTAAAAATCTGACTTCATTTTTGTAAAAAATCATATAAATCTTTTCTTCCGCGCCCGAACTTTATGATTTTGCTTCATATTTTAGCTAAAAGAAAACATTGCAACAAGAAAATTGCTATTTCAAGTGTGTTGGGTATTCTAGAATCCGGCCCATGTAGCTTACAATATACAACGTATTCAACAAAAATACGCGCTATCTCAGAGTACTTTTTTTTGTAAGAAATCATATAAATATTTGTTTGCGTGCCCGAATTTTATAATTTTTCATCATATTTTATCCGCAGTATTGGTCCAAAAGCATGCTTATGAATGTTTTAACAAAAATATCCATTTCAAGAATAGGAAAAATCTGACTTTATTTTTGTAAAAAATCATATAAATATTTGCTTCCGCGCCCGAATTTTATGATTTTTCAACATATTTTAGCTAAAAGAAAACATTGCAACGAGAAAATTGCTATTTCAAGTGTGTTAGGTATTCTAGAATCCAGCCCATGTAGCTTACAATATACAACGTATTCATCAAAAATAGGTAAAAATCTGACTTTTTTTTGTAAAAAATCATATAAATATTTGCTTCCGCGCCTGAATTTTATAATTTTTCATCATATTTTATCCACAGTATAGGTCCAAAAGCATGTTTATGAATGTATTAACAAAAATATCCATTTCAAGAATATGTAAAATCTGACTTTATTTTTGTAAAAAATCATATAAATATTTGCTTCCGCGCACGAATTATATGATTTTTCATTATAATTTAGGTAAAAGTAAACATTGCCATAAGAAAATTGCTATTTCAAGTGTGGTAGGTATTCTAGAATCCAGCCAATGAAGCTTACAATATAAAACGTATTCATCAAAAATAGGTAAAAACTGACTTTATTTTTGTAAAAAAGTATATAAATATTTGCTTCCGTGCTCGAATTTTATAATTTTTCATCATATTTTATTCACAGTATAGGTCCAAAAGCATGTTTATAAATGTTTTAACAAAAATTTCCATTTTAAGAATAGGTAAAATCTGACATTATTTTTGTAAAAAATCATATAAATATTTGCTTCCGCGCCCGAATTTTATGATTTTTCATCATAATTTAGGTAAAAGAAAACATTGCAACAAGAAAATTGCTATTTTAAGTGTGGTAGGTATTCTAGAATCCAGCCAATGTAGCTTCCAATATACAACGTATTCATCAAAAATAGGTAAAATCTGACTTTTTTTTTTTAAATCATATAAATATTTGCTTCCGCGCCCGAATTTTATAATTTTTCATCATATTTTATTCACAGTATAGGTCCAAAAGCATGTTTATAAATGTTTTAACAAAAATTTCCATTTTAAGAATAGGTAAAATCTGACATTATTTTTGTAAAAAATCATATAAATATTTGCTTCCGCGCCCGAATTTTATGATTTTTCATCATAATTTAGGTAAAAGAAAACATTGCAACAAGAAAATTGCTATTTCAAGTGTGGTAGGTATTCTAGAATCCAGCCAATGAAGCTTACAATATACAACGTATTCATCAAAAATAGGTAAAATCTGACTTTTTTTTTGTAAAAAATCATATAAATATTTGCTTCCGCGCCCGAATTTTATAATATTTCATCATATTTTATTCATAGTATAAGGTCCAAAAGCATGTTTATGAACGTTTTAACAAAAATATCCATTTCAAAAATTTGTAAAATCTGACTTTATTTTTGTAAAAAATCATATAAATATTTTCTTCCGCGCCCGAACTTTATGATTTTGCTTCATATTTTAGCTAAAAGAAAACATTGCAACAAGAAAATTGCTATTTCAAGTGTGTTGGGTATTCTAGAATCCGGTCCATGTAGCTTACAATATACAACGTATTCAACAAAAATAGGTAAAATCTGACTTTTTTTTGTAAGAAATCATATAAATATTTGTTTGCGTGCCCGAATTTTATAATTTTTCATCATATTTTATCCGCAGTATTGGTCCAAAAGCATGCTTATGAATGTTTTAACAAAAATATCCATTTCAAGAATAGGAAAAATCTGACTTTATTTTTGTAAAAAATCATATAAATATTTGCTTCCGCGCCCGAAGTTTATGATTTTTCAACATATTTTAGCTAAAAGAAAACATTGCAACGAGAAAATTGCTATTTCAAGTGTGTTAGGTATTCTAGAATCCAGCCCATGTAGCTTACAATATACAACGTATTCATCAAAAATAGGTAAAAATCTGACTTTTTTTTGTAAAAACGCGCTATCTCAGAGTCTTCCGCGCCTGAATTTTATAATTTTTCATCATATTTTATCCACAGTATAGGTCCAAAAGCATGTTTATGAATGTATTAACAAAAATATCCATTTCAAGAATATGTAAAATCTGACTTTATTTTTGTAAAAAATCATATAAATATTTGCTTCCGCGCACGAATTATATGATTTTTCATTATAATTTAGGTAAAAGTAAACATTGCCATAAGAAAATTGCTATTTCAAGTGTGGTAGGTATTCTAGAATCCAGCCAATGAAGCTTACAATATAAAACGTATTCATCAAAAATAGGTAAAAACTGACTTTATTTTTGTAAAAAAGTATATAAATATTTGCTTCCGTGCTCGAATTTTATAATTTTTCAACATATTTTATCCATAGTATAGGTCCAAAAGCATGTTTATGAACGTTTTAACATAAATATCCATTTCAAAAATATGTAAAATCTGACTTTATTTTTGTAAAAAATCATATAAATATTTGCTTCCGCGCCCGAATTTTATAATTTTTCATCATATTTTATCCACAGTATAGGTCCAAAAGCATGTTTATGAATGTATTAGCAAAAACATCCATTTCAAAAATGGTAAAATCTGACTTTATTTTTGTAAAACATCATATAAATATATGCATCCGCGCCCGAATTTTATGATTTTTAATCATAATTTAGGTAAAAGAAAACATTGCAACAAGAAAATTGCTATTTCAAGTGTGGTAGGTATTCTGGAATCCAGCCAATGAAGCTTACAATATACAACAAATTCATCAAAAATAGGTAAAATCTGACTTTATTTTTGTAAAAAATTAAATAAATATTTGCTTCCGCGCTCGAATTTTATAATTTTTCATCATATTTTATCTATAGTATAAGTCCAAAAGCATGTTTATGAACGTTTTAACAAAAATATCCATTTCAAAAATATGTAAATTCTGACTTAATTTTTGTAAAAAATCATATAAATATTTGCTTCCGCGCCCGAATTTTATGATTTTTCATCATAATTTAGGTAAAAGAAAACATTGCAACAAGAAAATTGCTATTTCAAGTGTGGTAGGTATTCTAGAATCCAGCCAATGAAGCTTACAATATACAACGTATTCATCAAAAATAGGTAAAATCTGACTTAATTTTTGTAAAAAATTATATAAATATTTGCTTCCGTGCTCGAATTTTATAATTTTTTATCATATGTTATCCATAGTATTGGTCCAAAAGCATGTTTATGAACGTTTTAACAAAAATATCCATTTAAAATATGTAAAATCTGACTTTATTTTGTAAAAAATCATATAAATATTCGCTTTCGCGCCCGAATTTTTTGATTTTTCATAATATTTTAGCTAAAAGAAAACATTGCAATAAGAAAATTGCTATTTAAAGTGTTTTTGGTATTCTAGAATCCAGCCCATGTAGCTTACAATATGCAACGTATTCAACAAAAATAGGTAAAATCTGACTTTTTTTTGTAAGAAATTATATAAATATTTGCTTCCGCGCTCAAATTTAAAAATTTTCATCATATGTTATTCATAGTATAGGTCCAAAAGCATGTTTATGAACGTTTTAACAAAAATATCCATTTTAAAAATATGTAAAATCTGACTTTATTTTTGTAAAAAATCATATAAATATTTGCTTTCGCGCCCGAATTTTATGATTTTTCATCATATTTTAGCTAAAAGAAAACATTGCAATAAAAAAATTGCTATTTCAAGTGTGGTAGGTATTCTAGAATCCAGCCAATGAAGCTTACAATATACAACGTATTTATCAAAAAGAAGTAAAATCTGACTTCATTTTTGTAAAAAATTATATAAATATTTGCTTCCGTGCTCTAATTTTATAATTTTTCATCATATGTTATCCATAGTATAGGTGCAAAAGCATGTTTATGAACGTTTTAACAAAAAAAATCCATTTCAAAAATATGTAAAATCTGACTTTATTTTGGTAAAAAATCATATAAATATTTGCTTTCACGCACGAATTTTATGATATTTCATCATATTTTAGCTAAAAGAAAACATTACAATAAGAAAATTGCTATTTCAAGTGTATTAGGTATTCTGGAATCCAGTCCATGTAGCTTACAATATACAACGTATTCATCAAAAATAGGTAAAATCTGACTTTTTTTTATTGTAAAAAATCATATAAATATTTGTTTGCGCGCCCGAATTTTATAATTTTTCATCATATTTTATTCGCAATATAGGACCAAAGGCATGTTTATGAATGTTTTAACAAAAATATCCATTTCAAGAATAGGAAAAATCTGACTTTATTTTTGTAAAAAATCATATAAATATTTGCTTCCGCGTCTGAATCTTATGATTTTTCATTATATTTTAGCTAAAAGAAAACATTCCTACAAGAAAATTGCTATTTCAAGTGTGTTAGGTATTCTAAAATCCAGCCCATGTAGCTTACAATATACAACGTATTCATCAAAAATAGGTAAAATCTGACTTTTTCTTTGTAAAAAATCATATAAATATTTGTTTGCGCGCCCGAATTTTATAATTTTTATTATATTTTATCCGCAGTATAGGTCCAAAAGCATGTTTATGAATGTTTTAACAAAAATATCCATTTCAAGAATAGGAAAAATCTGACTTTATTTTTGTAAAAAATCATATAAATATTTGCTTCCGCGCCCGAATTTTATGATTTTTCATCATATTTTAGCTAAAAGAAAACATTGCAACAAGAAAGTTGCTATTTCAAGTGTGGTAGGTATTCTAGAGTCCAGCCCACTTAGCTTACAATATACTACGTATTCATCAAGAATAGGTAAAATCTGACTTTTGTTTTGGTAAAAAATCATATAAATATTTGCTTCTGTGCCCGATTTTCGTAATGTTTCTACATATTTTAGCTAAAAGAAACCAATGCAACAAGAAAATTGATATTTCAAGTGTGGTAGGTATTCTAGAATCCAGCCCATGTAGTTTAAAATATACAACGTATTCATCAATAATAGGTAAAATCTGACTTTATTTTTGTATGAAATCATATAAATATTTGCTTCCGCGCCTGAATTTTAAAATTCTTTACCATATTTTAGCTAAAAGAAAGCATTGCAACAAGAAAATTGCTATTTCAAGTGTGGTAGGTATTCTAGAATCCAGCTTATGTAGTTTACAATATAAAACATATTCATTAAAATGGCACGCGAAAATTGAATGTTTATTATCTGATAAGTACCATGTTTTGGTCACTTTTGTATGTCCAATGCTTAAAAACATCCATAGTATAGATCCTAAAGCATAAATATGAATGTTTTAACAAAAATATCCATTTCAAGAATAGGTAATATCTGACATTGTTTTTGTAAAAAATCATATAAATATTTGCTTCCGCGCCCGAATTTTATAATTCTTTATAATATTTTAGCTAAAAACAAAACATTGCAACAAGAAAATTGCTATTTCAAGTGTGGTAGGTATTCTAGAATCCAGCCCATGTAGCTTACAATATACAACGTATTCATTAAAATGACACCCGAAAATTGCATGTTTATTATCTGATTGGTACCACGTTTTGGTCACTTTTGCATGTCCAATGCCAAAATTATCCATAGTATAGATCCTAAAGCATGAATATGAATGTTTTAACAAAAATATCCATTTCAAAAAAAGGTAAAATCTGACTTTATTTTTGTAAAAAATCATATAAAAATTGTATTGTACCTGTTAAACTTACAAAAAAACAATATAATAGAAAAATACATTTATTAATGATTTCTAATTGTACTGAAAAAAATATTAATAGTAGCAATTCAGATAATGATAATGATGATGATTACGCTGATGATAACAATGACGTTATTGATGTAGATGAACTTAGATCACCTGAAAATTATCTTTATATGTGGATAAAAAAATTATCAAGATTATTAAGTAGTCAATTATCTAAAAAAACAGCATAAATCATATATTTGTGATATTTATGTACAAAATACTTATTTACAACACACGAAATATTGTCAAGTTGTAAATAAGTGTAGGATGGAATTACCTACAGAAAAGACAAATAATATTTTGAAATTTATAAATTGTCTTTTCAAAGAAAAGGTGCCGTTTGTTATATATTCAGACATTGAATCGATTTTGGAAAAAATTAACCAAAATCATGGGGAAAATACCACGTTTACCCAAAAACATATACCTTTTAGCATAGGTTATTATATGAAATGTAGCTACAATAATAATTTATTAGAATTTAATTTGTATAATGGAACTAATAGTTTGGAATTATTCTGTGAAAAATTACAACATATTGCTAAAAATGTTGATAACATTATGAATAATATTGTACCAATGAATTTAACTTTATCTGAAGAACAAGATTTTTTGAGTGCTACAATATGTCATATATGTAAAAATAATTTCGAGGCAGGTACTATTAAAGGAATTTTTCCTTACGAGTACATTGATTCTTGGGCTAAATTGGATGAAACAAAATTACCTAATATAGAAAATTTTTACAGTTCAATCAAAGGTGAAAGTGTATCAGAAAAAGAGTACCAGTTTGCAAAAAAGTTTGGTCTGCGTTTAAAATAAGAACAATAGGTGAATATGCTAATTTATATTTAAAGACTGATGTATTACTATTAAGCGACGTTTTTGAAAACTTTCGTAATAGTTGTATGAAAACTTATGGTTTAGATGCGTTGCACTATTACACAGCTCCAGGTTTAGCATTTGATGCTATGCTTAAATGTACAAATGTGGAATTAGAGTTGCTAACAGATGTAGATAAAATTCATTTTATCGAGAAAGGTATCCGCGGTGGACTATCCCAATGCTCTAATAGATACGGAAAAGCTAATTAAAATATATGGGAAATATGTACAATGCGAATGAAAAAGATTCTTATTTAATGTATTATGATATTAATAATTTGTATGGAGCTGCGATGAGAATGTATTTACCTCAAAAAAATTTTGAATGGGTTGAAGAAAAAGATTTTAATAATATAAATGTATTAAATATAAACGATGAAAGCAATACAGGATTTATTTTTGAGGTAGATTTGGAATATCCAATAAATTTGCATAATAAACATAAAGATTTACCTCTTGTAGTGGAACATTTTACTCCACCAGTTTCAAAAAACTCAAAATTAATAGCAAATTTGCATCATAAAAAAAATTATGTAATACATTATATAAATTTAAAACAATATATAAATTTAGGTATGAAAATTACGCATTTACATAAAATATTAAAATTTTAAAAAAGTCCTTGGCTACGAAAATACATTGATTTAAATACAGAATTACGAAAAAAATCGAAAAACGAGTTTGAGAATTTTTTTTAAATTATTAAATAACGCTGTTTTTGGAAAAACTATGGAAAACGTTCGGAAATATAAAATTGTTAACTTAGTTACAAAATATGAGGGGCGATATAGTGCAAAGTATTATATATCACAACCAAATTTTCACAGTTGTATTATTTTAAGTGATAATTATATTCTTATTGAAATGAAAAAACAACATGTTTTTTTTAATAAACCAATTTATGTAGGATTTTCTATACTAGATTTAGCTAAAACATTCATGTATGATTTTCATTTTAATTATATAAAAGCAAATTTTGGTGAAAATGCAAAATTGTTATATACAGATACTGATAGCTTGATTTATAATTTTTTTAATTTTGATATTTATGAAATAATGAAACGTGATATTCATAAATTCGGCACCTCTGATTATAGTAAAAATAATATTTATAATATACCTCAAGTAAACAAAAAAATTATCGGTCTTATGAAAGATGAATGTAATGGTAAAATAATGACAGAATTTATAGGATTACGTTCAAAAATGTATTGTTACAAAACTTTAAATAATGTTAAAGAAAAAGTAAGTATAAAAGCTAAAGGTGTTACAGGTGCAACGGTAAAAAAAAAACATTTAGCAATCAATTTTCAATATTATCAGAAAAACATAATGTATATACAGTAAAGCAGAAAAAAATTGTGTTAAGCCCATATGATGATAAAAATATTGTAAACCCTTTATGTACAGATACATTTCCTTGGGGATATTTATTGTAAATAAACATTGTAATGAATATATGTATATATTTTTATTGTAAATAGATAATTATTTTTATTATAAATTTTATAAAAAATCACTTAATTCTAAATATTCCATAATATTATCCTCTTCGTCGCTTATTTCTATTATACAGTTATCATCTTCTTCGTTACTAATTTCTATAATATCTTCTTCGTCGCTAATTTCTATAATATCTTCTTTATCGCTAATTTCTATAATATCTTCTTCGTCGCTAATTTCTATAATATCTTCCGGGTTTGCAGTTACCTGTGTAGGTAATGGAAGTAGAATATCTTCAATTTCTGCTGCTATCGTTAGTGGGTCATCCTCATCCCAATTGTTGAGTAATTGGTATACATTGCAAATATTGCTTGAAAATGGAACATTTTCTAATGGACGCATATTTCAATACTAGAATTATATGTTTTACAAACGTTCTTATATAGTAAAACATTATCTGATAATAAGGTTATCATAAGGTTATAAAGTTCAAATATATTCGACTTAATAACTTTATTTAATAAAAATATATCTGAAGTTCAACAGCAGCAAATTTTAAGATTATTTTGCACACCTGTAATTAACACCTAGTTAACAGTCGTCTCCTATACCAAAGGAGTTCCTAGGGCTGACAATATTCTCCACGCCAAAATGCCTCATATATTTTAAACATCGGCATTTATTTTTTTATTTATTTTTTGCTGTGTTTAAAGGTATACAAGAAATTTATTTTATAAATTGTATTTATTGTTAACTGATTATTTGTAAAATGAAGTTATTAAATATATTTATTATACAAATACAAGTGTATTTATTATGTTATTGTGAAGAAAATAGTATGAGTTTAAATTATGACTTTATAGAATCTGTAGAATTATTAGAAAATTATAAGTACTTAAAAACAAATACAAATGAACTATCAACTATTTCCGCAACTGATAATAGGTATGTTGATGCAATAAAAAATTATCAAACATATTATAATTTAAAGGTAACAGGAACATTAAATAATGAATTGCTAAATTCATTAAAATCTAAACGATGTGGAGTACCTGATAATAACAGCAAATATGAAAAATATATTTAGAAAAACAATGTTATAACATGGACTTTTGTTTACGGTCAAAATTATCAAATTAAAGTGGCAGATGAAGCTTTTAAAATATGGGAAAAATATATTAATGTTGCGTTTGAATATATTCCATATTTGCATAATAATACAATATATCCAAATATTATAATTTCAAAGAGTAGAATACTACATTATTCATATTTTAAAAATAATTACTGCCCATATAATTTTTATGGCCCAGGACAAGTTTTAGCACATGCATTTTCGCTTGAACAATACCAAAGTTCTGTTGATATTCATATGGATACTGTAGAAAAATGGAGTTATAAATTATCACATACCAAAGAAGATAAAGAATATATAATTTTTTTTGAAGTTTTAGTTTATGAAATAGGACATGCATTGGGCTTAGAACATGTACAAAACAAAAATTCTGTTATGTATAGCCTACACAGAAATGTATTATATCAAAATATTTCTGATTTTAAATTGAACTTAATCGATATTCAGGAAATGCAAAGCTTATATGGAGAAAGGTATATAATTCCTTCTCCAAACCCGTTTACAACATTATCACCCCCCACAAATAACAACAATAAAACAAATACAGAAATAGATAAAAAACAAACAGAATCAGAGCCAGAAATATGTAATTTAAATAATATAACAAAGTTTTTAATTGTTAATAATAACTTATTAATATTTTATAATAATTGGGTATGGATTAAAAATATTTTAGAGGATGGTTATCCAAAACCTTATTATTTACAAGTTTGGGTACCATCATTAAATAATAATTTTAAAAATGTATCAGCTGTATACCGTAAACCAAACTGTAATATAGTACTAATAAATGATGATACTTTTTATGATATTAACTGGCCATTGTTAGAAATATTTAAAATTACTAAAGGAGGTTCAGTTTCAAAAGAAATTAAAGACATTATTGCTGCTGTACATACTAATATGGGGCGAACTTATATATTTTTTAATAATATTCATGTAATACAGCTTTACGAATGTAGTAATTCTGTTATAAATCGCGAAACAATAAATTCATTGTTTCCCGGTATACCTTCTGATACGAGTATAGACGGAGTTTTTCAGTATATAAATGGATATATATATATATATATATTTTGAAAAATAATATTATATATGAATATAGTGAATATTTAAAAACTGTTACGAAAGTAATTCCATTTAGTTTATCTTTTTTTAATATACAATGTCCTAATGAGTCTATATTAAAGCAGCTAAAAAATCTTTTATCTAAATTAATAAAATCAAATATAAAAATGAATTAAAAAATTAGTTTATCAACAATAACCTATAACTTTGAGTGCACAAGTATAAATATGTTATTAAAATAACTGTAAATTAGTCTGTTATTGTGAACCTATAACCTTTGTGCACGTGTTGTTTACTAGTTACAAAATATTAAAATATTCCACAATTATAAATATGTTTTATTAAAATAACTGTAAATCAGTCTGTTATTGTGCACCTAAAAACTTTGTGCACGTATTGTTTACTAGTTACAAAATATTAAAATATTCCACAATTATAAATATGTTATCAAAACTATAAGCAAGATAAGACAATATATAAATAATAAATTTGGAACTCAAATTTAAGTTTTTAAAAAAATTTATTTTAAAACACAATGAAATCTTACATTAGCAGTAGCTAAACAAGGAATGTATTATCTTACTAAGTACATCTTATATATACAAGGATCGTCTTCTTTTAAGAGATCTCAAGTTAAAAGTGCTGAATTTATGAGAAAGAGAATGATGCAATTTATAGTTGCATTACGCAAATAAGGGTGGTGTCTCTATATAATTCCTCCCTCCTCAAGAGTGGAAGTTACAATTTTGGAACTTTTACTGGTTTCTTTTAATTTTAATTGGTTTGAATTTTTAAATTTGTTTTTAAGACAATCTTTGTACTTACAAATTAATATTATAATAATAATTAACATAATGAAACTATAAATCAAAATATAATGATAATTATTAATGCTTACATCATATGGATAATCTAGCCGAATACTACTTTCTATATCGTGTTTAATCAGTGATATATTTTTTATTTCGTCTTTTAATTTTTTGATATAGGTATTAGTAGAATTTATTTGGATATCTACTAATTCTCCGAAGTTATCTTTTATCTTATTTTGATCGTTAAATTTGCAGTTATTTGTATAATATATGCCTTTTAAATCTTTAATATGCAACGTGTTTTTACAATAAAATTTTACTTGTTTTTTATACGGAAAATACAGATATTTTAAATTAGAATTTTTTATTTCAATGATTGAGTTGATTAATGATATTTTATGATAAGTACAATATTGGAAATCTTTATAGCATATTACGTTCTCTAAACATTTTTCATATTCGTTGTGTTGAGATAGACAGTAGTATTCTTTGTTACTTACTCTAATACATTTATTTACGGGTTTTATTTTACAATTATTTTTCGTGTATAGGCCATTTAGTACATTTACAGTTTTGTATGTTTCGTGTTGGTATGTTGGAATTGAAGTGACTTGTAAGAGTTCTTCTTTAAGGATATTTGATGGGATTTCTATCAGGATTATAAGGTTCTCGTCTTTTATAGAACAATACGTTTTTAAAAAATTGTTATTATGAATATTGTTAATTAAAATTGTTTTTATAAAATTGTTTTCAATCTTATTGATTTCGTTTATTAGTTCGTTGTAATTTATTATTCCGAAATATAAAGTATTTAATTGGCAGAAAGTTATAGTTTCTTCTAATAGTATTAGAGAGAAATAAAGTTCTTGTCCTATTTGTATTAATTCGTTTAGAATGTTTTGAGTTCTTACAATGTCTATTTCGTCGATAATTTTTCCTAATACTTTTTCTAAAGTGTCTCGTTTTTTATTAAAAATGTTGTTATTTTCATTAATTATTTCAATTTTATCGTTAAATTGGGCGGTGATATTGTTGTTGATTTTTACCATTGTATTGATTTTATCGGTTAATTTATTTTCATTGAATTTTATATTTTCTATTATTTGATCGTATCTTTCTTTATCTGTATCATCCAGGTTACCTGTTATACTTTTGATTATTGAGCCTAGCCCGTTAATTAAACCGCCTTTATTTCTTTTAGTATTTAAGAGCTCTTTATCTCTTAAATATAATATGATATTATTTAATATATTTTTGTTGTTTGTGATACTATCTTGAAATTTATATTTTTGTAATTTTTGATATAGGGTGTTAGTGTTGGATTCTAAGATATGGTATTGTTGGAGGATATTAGATATGGGAACTTGGAATGATATTATTTGGGTCTTTACCTTTATGTAGGCTGTCCCTAAGTCAAGTATGTTAAGTCCAGTATTAGTGTCATCTTGTATGAATTGGGATATTCCGAAAGGAAGTAGTCTGTAACAAGTCGAGGAGTTTTAAGATTTGATATTTTATGTTTTTTATCGTTTTCGTCTATAATTTGTCCTCTTGCCGGACGTATTGTCTTTACACCTAGAATTTTAAATTTTGGTTTTTCTATTTTGCCGGAATTTCTTTTATTTATTTTTACATAAGCTTGGTTTGGTATTTCGTATTGTTTTTCGGTTTTCCCTGAATATTTTGCTTTATATTTTTCTATGTTAGATTTTACACGTTCGTTTATTTGTTTGAGAATTTCGGAGTGTTTTTGTAAATATTCGTCGACTTGTAATTCTTCTGGTTTCAAATTTGGCTCAGCTATGAGTCCGAAAATAATTTCTAAGGAAGTTCTTTTCGTAATTGAGTGAATGCTATTGTTGTAAGCTATTAGTGCATAGTTCAATCTTTCTTTGAGTTGTAAACTTTTTATTATCGAATTTTGGTTAATAATTTTCATATGTTCTATGAGGGAAGAGTGTAATCTTTCTACTATGCCATTACTCTTGGGATTATCAATAGAAATATAATGGATATTTATTTGTCTGAGAGCCAGATAATTTTGAATTGTTTTGTTATTAAATTCTAGGCCGTTATCAGATACTATTTCTTTTGGTATTGGGAAATGTGTAAAATATTTAATTAATTTATTTAAAATTGTTATGGCATTTTTATCTTTAATTACATATGCTACAGCGAATTTTGAAAAAGAGTCTACTATGGTTAATATTTTAATTTGTTTGAACGATAAGAGATCAATATGAATCTTTTCGAAAGATTTGTCGGCTGTGGGTGTTTTGATGTTAGGTATTTGAATTGGGTTTCTTTCATATGGTTAAGCAAACATTGCATTTATTAATGTAATTTTGAATATCTTTCAGAATATTGGGCCAGTAATATGAATGTTTTAGTTTGTTGTAAGTTTCCGTTATACCTCTGTGGTTAGTCTTTCCCTCGTGATAGTTTCTTATTGTGAGTTGCTGGTCTTTTTTATTTTCAATATCATTACTTATCGAGTTGCATGCTACTAATTTATAGCTATTCGCGTCGAAGTAGGTTTGCAGTACGGCGTTGAAGTTAGTTTTGAATTTGTCAGGGATCAAGCAATAGTACGTTTTTCCAGGTTTTAGGAAAAAACTGCTCCGATCGCATAATTGCTCGCGTCGGTTGTTAGGATAAATGTTTTTGAGAAATTTGGATATTGTAAAATGGGGCTGTTAGAGAGAAGTGTTTTGCATTTTTCGAAACATTTGATGTATTCCGGATCTTTTATGTCAACTTTTTGACCCTTTTTTAGACAGTTGGTTAAGGGTTTAGTGATTTTTGAAAAGCTGTCGATAAATCTTCTGTAATAGCCCAGGAGTCCGAGAAATGATTTTATTTCTTTACTCGTTTTTAGACAGTTGGTTAAGGGTTTAGTGATTTTTGAAAAGCTGTCGATAAATCTTCTGTAATAGCCCAGGAGTCCGAGAAATGATTTTATTTCTTTACTCGTTTTAGGAATAGGGAAATTTTTTATTGCGAGAATTTTGTCCGGGTTGGGTTTGATTCCTTTCGTAGTAATAACGTGCCCGAGATAAGCGACTTCTTTGCGGAGAAATTCGCATTTATCTAGCTGGATTTTTAAGTTGGCTTCCTCTAATTTTTGGAATACTTTTTCGATATTGTTTAAATGATCTTCGAGGGATGTGCCTAGTATAATTATGTCGTCGAGATAGACAAAGCATGTTTTATTAATCAGATCTTTGAGAACGAAGTTCATAAGTCTTTGAAATGTCGACGGTGCATTTTTTAAGCCGAAAGGTATTCTTTTAAACTCGTAATGTCCGAAATTTGTTGAAAATGCAGTTTTTGGGATGTCGTCTGGGTCAACTTCTATTTGGTGAAAACCCGATGTCAAGTCGATGGTTGTGAAATAGTTTGACTTGCCTAACTTGTCTAAGATGTCAGTGATGTCTGGTATAGGGAATTTGTCAGTGATTATCTTGTCGTTTAATTTTCTGTAGTCAATTACGACGCGAAATTTTTGTTTGCCGGAAGCGTCCATTTTCTTTGGGACGACCCAAATAGGGGCGGACCAAGGGGAGTAAGAGTGTTGCATAATGTCGTCGTGTAACATTTTGTCAATCTGTGTTTGTACTTCTTGTTTGTACGTCTCTGGATATTTGTATTGTTTGGTATGGATAGGAACACTGTCAGTAGTTTTAATTTGATGTTTGATTTTGTTAGTGAAAGTGAGTTTTTCATTTTCTTGTAATATTAAAGATTTGTCTTTGTTTATTACTTTATTTAAGCCTTTTTTTTCTTCGGGATTTAAGTGTTCGTCTCGAATAGTTTGATTTTTTATTTCCATGTTGAAATTTTCGTTTTTATTTGAGTTAAATATTGTAATTTATATTTAAATTTATTTAAAAATATTATTTCTTCTTTAATAAAATCAAATTTTGTTTTAAATAATTTTATTCCTGGTTGGCCTAATAAAATGTCAAAATCTTTATGAAAATTAAAAATATAACTTTTTATATTATTATTTTTGAATTTGAAAAATGTGAATTCTTTCCCTGAAGATTTGCCGTTGCAAGTATGTACTGTGAATAATTCGGGAAATTTTGTGAAATTTGGTTTAAATAAATTTGGATTGATATAATTTTAAGTAGAGCCAGTATCTAATAAAATTTGTAAATTTGACACTTTGATGAATGGTAGTTTACTGAAATTGTTAGTTAAGGATTCGATTTTTGTTGGTATTGGTCTATGTCTAAAAAATTATTTTCCTCGTTAATTTCATTTTCTTGCTCAGTTTCCAAAGATTCTGGGTATTCTACTGGTGTATTATCTGCACTTTCGATATCTTGAGTAAATAATTGTTCTGATCGTGGTTGGAGAATTGAGAGGTTTGGATGCTCATGGGTGTGGTAACTCTTTGTTGTGCATTACGAATATTTGCACTAGGGGCAAAGGATTTAGATGGTTGTTGTTGTGGTTGTTGAGGATATTTATGCATTGGAGATTGGTATTTTGGTGGGTTGAATTGCAATTGATTCTTTGGTGGAGGTGCTTTTTCTGTTTGTGTGTGTTGGTTGTGTATGTGTAACAAGTCTAAGTCAGCACATTCTAGTGGCACCAATTAAGTAAGCAGGAAATGGATGTAATTCATAAATAGTGTTGTGTAAAGGTAAAACTAATATTTGCTGACTTAGTACTTGTTCATAGTATATATAGTGTAAGGTAATGGTTGTTAAAGGGAGAGAAGAGAAAGAGAGAAGCCAGAAGTAGAGTGGTATAGTCAGTGGTAGACGGCGGTGGTGGATAGAAGTGTCAATGGAGACCAAACCAATTGTAAACCATTATTTATTATATTATTTATATTTTTATACAAATGTGAGTATTCTATTTAATTCAATATCCATCTCCTAATACTTGCTCCGTATCCGGTCTGACAAAGAACCCATTTATATATATATATTTTGTAATACCTACTCTTGCAAGGAGAGGGTCACAAACTGGTAGCAGAGGTCCTGTAAGAATGTTACAAGTTGGTAGTAAAGGAAATTATTGAGAGGACGTGCTACAGTTTGATGGCGCCATGCTCCTTAGGAAGAGAGGTTACAAATTGGTAACTAGCGGTTCGAGAATTCTTGTCAGATTACAGTAACCTTTCGGGGTTCACTCGCGGAACGACAAGTATTAAGAGTTGTTGATTTACATCAAAATTTAAAAAATGCTGTAACGGAAAAGATAAAAGGAAAACGTAATCTAAGAGTTTGAGATTCGCTTACTTATTAAAACTTTAGTTCAATACGGCCTTCTGTTTACCACCGCCGAACCAAGGTAAGAGATAGCACAGTAAAAAAAAAAACAAATCAATAATAATAAAGAAAGACTCGGAAACATTGACAGTCTTGAATTGAATTTCGTTTTTGAGGAACGGATTGGAAACAGATGGACATTCAACTTAGCAAGCAGTGCAGTGGAAAAAAATGCTGACAACAGCAAATGTGGAATCAGCAACATATGATATTGCAACAAGGCCACAGAAGTAATTGACGTAGATCCGGGAGATGACGCTACGTAAAGAAATGAGTGCATGGTAGAAAAAGAGAGATCGAGGATCTTCAAAAGGTACAGGAATTACTGT
Source organism: Stenolophus ochropezus (assembly GCA_035578165.1). Lineage (NCBI taxonomy): Eukaryota > Metazoa > Arthropoda > Insecta > Coleoptera > Carabidae > Stenolophus > Stenolophus ochropezus. The sequence continues at coordinate 22,353 of JAQOWZ010000141.1, forward strand.
AATACGAGAAAGTGTCTCGGGTGGAAGATGACAGTGGACTAGAGGGACTATCAGAAGATTAGTCTTATAAGGTTTGTGTAGAAGAATACGAGAATATGCCTCGAAAGGAGGATACCAATGGGCCGTAAGGACTGTTGGAAAATAAGTATTGTAAAGTATATACAAGCTTTTAAAAAGTGAATGATTCAAAAAAGAGGGATCGAGGATAAAATACTGTTGAATTGCTTGTCTTGGAGGATTAAAGAGCCGTCTGATTCGCGGTCTTCAGAGGAAATGTTGAGGAAGCGTCAAGACTGTCAGGACCAATCACGTGCCAGCTCGTCTAGCGGTGAGGTTGTAACCGGGAAGATCAGGGAGTCGCAGCACCGCGAAAGGATTCTAATGAATGTAAGGTGCCAGACCATGAGGGGACATTCCAGATCGAGTTCCAGATGTTCAAATGAGAGGTGTCATCTAGTGTAAAAGAAGAATTTGTAATTGTATTGTGTAGAGACTTTAAGTGTAGTTTAAGTTAATTTTGGAAATTGTGCTCCTTACAGGAAGCAAATTTCTAGAAGGCGGGAGGAATGTAACAAGTCTAAGTCAGCACATTCTAGTGGCACCAATTAAGTAAGCAGGAAATGGATGTAATTCATAAATAGTGTTGTGTAAAGGTAAAACTAATATTTGCTGACTTAGTACTTGTTCATAGTATATATAGTGTAAGGTAATGGTTGTTAAAGGGAGAGAAGAGAAAGAGAGAAGCCAGAAGTAGAGTGGTACAGTCAGTGGTAGACGGCGGTGGTGGATAGAAGTGTCAATGGAGACCAAACCAATTGTAAACCATTATTTATTATATTAGTTATATTTTTATACAAATGTGAGTATTCTATTTAATTCAATATCCATCTCCTAATACTTGCTCCGTATCCGGTCTGACAAAGAACCCATTTATATATATTTTGTAATACCTATCCTTTCGAGGAGCGGGTCACAAACTGGTAGCAGAGGTCCTGTAAGATTGTTACAAGTTGGTAGTAATGAAAGTTTTTGAGAGGACGTGCTACAGTTTGATGGCGCCATGCTCCTTAGAAAGCAGTGTTACATATGTATTGGAGGTCGCTAGTGAAAGATTTAATATTCCATTAAAATTTCAAAATTATATATATATATATATATATATATATATATATATATGTATTCTGTATTTTGGGTTTATAATAAATTTTTGCAGCACAGGATCAACTTTTATTTTCATCTCTAACACTATTTTATTTTATTTTAATTTACACTGTCCAACAGACCGAAGTCCAAATACGGCGGTATTTATTTTTGATTAGAAGTTTGTCGTCACTGGGATTTGAACCCCAGATCTCATACTCCGCTCAGCGAGTCGAAGCGCGCTACAAGTATGTCTTCGTCTACACGTTCAACAGACTCATCTTGGACTATTTGAAAATATTATTGCACTTCCTGCAATAATCGTTGGGAGATTTTGAGAGATAATCCACCAGCATCAACCAGAAACATGGAGTGTCCTGTATGTCACAACGGTAGGCTACACATTACCGTCGTTCAATATGGGGAAAATGGGAGAAAAATACTAAAACATGGTGTACTCGTTTGTCCATTGTAAATATATAAAGTGTTGTGCTATAAAAATAATGAAAGGTCAAATGTTATTAGATTATAAGTAATAAATATGAATAAACATTTTGAAATTAATTAGTTTAAAATTTTTTTCTACAGTATTCACATGCATGTTTGTTAATTGTGCTGTTTTATAATAACGGTAATATAAAATTATTTTATAAGTTTATATGTATTAAAAAAAAATATTTTTAGACGTCTAAAAATGAAACAGCTACTCCTGCAATAAATAAGTTGCTACAATCATTATCCAAAGAAGTGAAAGATTATTGTTGTGTATTAAAATGCTTTGTTTTACCAACCGTACAAGTGGATAGTACGGCATTCAGAATTTGTGAAAATTTTTCTTACTGTATTTGGAATGCAAAACAAGAAATGTTGTTGAGCACAAGTAAATTGTGTTGTAATATTTTAGATAAAGAATTAATATTTTTATAAGGTTAAAAGTTATAATTAATAGGAATTCATAAGATAATAACATAAATATGTAAAATATATTTTAAATAAATTAGTTTAAAAGTTATCTTGGCTGTGTGTGTACATGCTTACTAAACCTGCTACTTTTTAAATTGTTAATATTTTATATTATTAAAAGAAAAAAAAATAAAGGTAATAAAATATATAGATATTTATATAAAATTTTAATATAATAAAAAAATTTTAGACACCTAAAAGTACTACAATGTCTGCACATCGTTCAAAAACTACAATACCTCGAAAACGACTTACAAAAAATTTGCTTAATTATGATATATGTGAATCTTCTACTAAACATAAAGAAGTTATAGTAGAAACAAATAATAAAATTATTAATGACAATGACAATAACAAACAAGAAAATATGCAAAACCAAACTTATAAAAAGTTACTTGTGGAACATCGATATTTTCTAGATAATAATATATTTATATATGTAGGTATAAATCCTATACAAAATTTTGAAATAAATATAAATTTATGTAATGAAAAGTTAGGAAAAAAAATAAGTTTTAATACAAAAGAATGGAATGAGTTCCTTTCATGTTATAATTTAATTGTATCGCATTTAAATAATACTTTAAATATAGAGTCATATAACTTTAGTGAACACAAGTTATTGATAGTATTGAAAACAATAAAATTATTATTATTGAATTTAAAAATAATGATATTTATTTAGGTTATAATTGTATCAATAACTTATTTCAATTATCATACATTATAAATAAAGTAATAAATTATTTAAATTCACTACATTTGCATAATTTTTTTTTTTTTCAGGTTGTGGCATCGACATCATAGGTCATTAGCCTTTCCCAAAACTATGAATAATTATTATTATTGGACAGCACAACATATTAAAAAACTAGTTTGAAATAAAAAAGGTAAGTTAAAATATTATTATTATTTTAGGACATCACAACATGTTAAAAACTTGGTTAAAATAAACCATATCACAGATTAATATCACCGTTTAGTGCCCATCGGCATTGTCATGTATTAAAAGTATATGGACGAACACAAAATAAATTAACAAAAATAAATAAATAAGTAAGATAAAAATGTCTCAAAGTCTTTTATTTCAGATTTCCTCATATAGATCGCAGGCTTTTAGGAAGTTTAAAACTTCCTTTATCTTCCCATGGTCTGTTAGCATTTCGTGGAGACTTTGACCCATATTATAAAGTTGTCTCACCGGTTGAAGGGTGGGACATTCCAACAATACATGCGGTACGGTCACAGGCACTTGGCAGGCAGTGCAAGAGGGCTGTGCCTGTCTTGTGAACCTGTACCGATGTGTTAGCCTAGTATGGCCTAGTCTCAACCAATGGACTTTTATAAGGTCTCGTCTCGACAGATCATTGGGAAGATTGACGGGTCCAACAGAGGGTTTGATCCTATGAAGGTGGTTATCCACCCTGTCCCATTCTCGTTGCCACAATGTGGACAACCTTTGGTACGCTGCATTCCTGACATCAGTGTACTTTAGCACTAGCGCCTCTACTGTGTCTCTTGTAGCTGCCTCATGAGCAGCGTTGTCGGCTAACTCGTTTCCTCTTATCCCAACGTGACTAGGGACCCATAGAAAACGGATGTGTTTTCCCATGTCAAACAGATGTTTCATCAGTGACAAAATCATCTGAATGACTGGGTCCGGTGAAGAGGAATCCGAGATTGCTGTCAGAACGCTCAGAGAATCGCTAACGATAACGAATTCTCGGCCGTTATGCTCGAGAACACAGTAGTGAAGTGCCTGCCATAGTGCATATGACTCAGTTGTGTACACTGATGCATTTGCATGCAGCGACCAGGAGTGTGCAGTATGATGAATAACTACCGCCGAACCAGAACCTTCCTGTGTTTTGGACCCGTCCGTGAAAATGATTTCCGCGTCAGGTGGAAATGTGTCACGTATGCCGAGAAACTGCTGAACGAAGAATACAGGTGGTGAGGAGTGTTTATCATACTGGTGCAAATCCAGTATGACATCCGCTTGCGGAATGAGCCATGGGGGGGTTTCAAGAAAACCAATGGGCGTCACTTGCAATAAATTGTATTCTATTTCGTTGAGCAGTTCTCTAGCACGGACACATAGCGGTTTGTGTAAAGCCTGCGATCTAAAGTCCTCCTTAAAGAGGATTCTAAAATTTTTATGGCTGCATTGTGCCCACATTTTACATATATATGCAAGTGTGAGTTTCCTGCGTCGTATTCCGAGAGGTGCTAGTCCGGATTCACAGCATAGACTAGCTGTTGGTGTCGTTCTAAACGCTCCGATGCTGAATCCAGCGTTGTGTATCGGATCTAGCATCCTCAAGGATGATCTTGCAGCCGACGAGTAAACAATGCAGCCATAATCTAGTTTTGAGAGGACAAGGGCCTGGTACACTCGAAGCAGAGTTCGAGGTTCAGCACCCCACCTCGTGCCAGCTAGGACTTTGAGACAATCTAAGGCCTGTGAGCATTTAGTTATTAACTCAATTAGATGAGGTTTCCAGGTAAGTTTGGGATCGAAAACAAGCCAAAGAAACCTTACCCTGTCCCTGCATCTAATCCAGTTGCCGTTCAACTCTAGCATTGGCCCATAATGTGGACGATTCAGCCTGCAGAAGTGCATACATTGGGTCTTAGTAGGGGAGAACTTGAATCCAGAACCTGCAGCATTTTGGACAATCACATTGATTGCAGTCTGCAATGTACGATTGATGTCTCGCATTTCCTTCCCACTGAAGAAAATTGTGAGATCATCAACGTACTTGCAAATTTCCACGGTGTTGCTGAGGCCGGATACAAGGTCATTAACCGCTATTAAAAAGAGCGTTACACTCAGAGTAGAACCTTGCGGTACTCCGTTCTCCAGCGATCTACTGGAGGATAAAGCAGTACCGATTCTTACTCTGAATGAGCGGTCGGATAAAAATGACCGTATGACATCGGGTAAGTTTCCCCTGAATCCCCATTCGTGCATTTTCTGCAAAATCTGAAATCGCCACGTCATGTCATATGCTTTCTCTAAGTCGAAGAAAACGGCCACTAAATGCTCACGGTTTTTAAAAGATTTATGTACTTGGTGTTCTAGGTACAGTAACTGGTCTGTCGTTGATCGGAACTTCCGAAAACCGGCTTGCTGCTCACTTAAAAGACCTCTGGTCTCGAGACACCAAACTAACCGGTTGTTGACCATACATTCCAGTAGCTTCCCTAGACACGAAGTGAGTCTTATTGGCCTATAGCTAGAGGCTAGAGTAGGGTCTTTTCCTACCTTTGGAATAGGGACAACGATAGCCTCTTTCCATTCGGTAGGATAGGTTCCCTCAGCCCACAACTTATTATATGTGGAAAGTAAGGAGATTTTAAATTCAGGAGTAAGGTGTTTTAGCATCTCGTTCGTGATGTTATCCTGTCCTGGGGATGAAAGTGATGACTTAGAAATTGCAGAATTGAGCTCAGCCAGAGTGAAAGGTACATTGTATTCGAGTGATGTACCAGTGTCGAAGTTAAGATGTACTTCTCGTTCACTTTTCACTCTAAGGAAAACAGGGTCGTAGTTTTGAGAACTACTGGTTTCCTCAAACTGGTTCGCTACAATTTCTACAATTCTATTTACATCGGTTGTGATGCTTTTATCATCCCATTTCAGGTGGGTCAGCGGCGGTGAATAACCTCGACCCGAGATGCGTCTCACCCTCGACCAACACTCCTGTGTTGTTGTCTCAGAAGAAATGCCTGAGACATAGGCATTCCAAGTTGCACGCTTACTTTCCAATATTTTTCGTCGGGCCTGTGCTCTAGCTCTCTTGAATGCTATCAAGTTAGCATCAGTAGGAGCCTTTTTAAATTTATTGAAAGCAGCTTTCTTTCGACGTATGAAGCTCTGTAGCTCCGTGTTCCACCAAGGTATTCTACGTTTGTAGATACCTGGTTTGGTACAAGGAATCGAAGCTTCCGCTGCTTTCAATATGGATACAGATAGTTCTGATATAGATTTATGGATATCATTATTAAGGGCTGGTACTATCAACGCATTTTCATACGCTGGCCAGTTTGCTTTGTGACAAAGCCATTTGCTCGGACGCATGTGCTGTACGGTAGGACTGTCTGTAGTGATCACGATGGGAAAGTGATCACTACCGTACAGATCGTCCAATGCCTTCCAAGTGAATTTATTCGATAGTCTAGAGGATATAATGGTCAGGTCTATAGAAGAATAATTCCTTGACCTTGCATTAAAATAGGTGGGTAAACCATCATTAAGGAGCAAAACATCTGGGGATTGAAGTAGATCTTCTACTATTCGCCCCCTTGGGTCTCTATGTTCAGAGCCCCAAAGTTCGTTATGAGCATTGAAATCTCCAAGTAGTACAAACGGGGTAGGAAGTTGTCTTATGACATGTCTTATGTCGTTTAAATCCCAATTTGCCTCTGGTAAGTAAATATTACAAACCGTGAGGACAAATAAGATAGACAATCGTATTGCAACTACTTGGAGATTAGTGTCGACGGTGACTTGCTCGAACTTTGCACCATTCCTTATGATGATGGCCACTCCACCTCGTACCCTGACGTTGGGTTGCATATCTCTCCGGACTATCGAATAATTCTTTAGCAAATAAATCTGACCAGGTTTGAAGTGTGTCTCCTGAAGACACGTACATAGCGGATTATGCTCTGTCATGAGCATCTTCAGTTGACAGTAATGGTATACACAGCCCTTAATATTCCATTGGATTATAGTATCCATAAATTTAGATGTTTTTATCAGAACTATCCAATATCCTGTGGCTTCCTCGGCTTCCCTTTAGGCCAACCTTTGCCTCTTTTCTTTTTGTTGGGGTTAGAGGATTGTGAAGAAGCTGAATAAGCAGAGAATTCCTCTTCACTGGAATTCTCTACATTCTCTTGGTACCTTTTTCGTTTTTCAGACCTCTCTGACGGTGTCGGACTAGGTCTGCGATGGCGCGGACTTCTTGGCGGTAATGCAAAGTTATCTTTCGTGACAAAAGCGTCTTTCAGTGCTTCCACTATTGCCGGAACGATGTGACTTGTATCAGAAGACACTGAAGGTTTGACGGGAATGTTGCCTTTTGTCACGAAGATCGCTTTCATTGCCGTAATCAACTGAGGGATCAAGGTTTTGACTAGAGCGGACGAATCAAATTTGGAGGATGTTGTTGTTTCGGTGGCTTTGGCGTAAGAAACTCCGGCAGTCGGAGTTCTAATTACCACCCTAGCCCTAGCCTCCGGATATGATAGATTTTCTTTTATTTTTATTTCCTGTATAGCAGCCTCAGTTTTATATACAGGACAGTTCTTGGACCTGGCGGAATGATTTTGTTTGCAATTTATGCACTGAAGGGGCTCTACACACGGATTACCTTCGTGTAGCGGTTTTCCGCATACACAAATACACAAACTTTTGTGCACCGCATAGATGTGTGTCCGAACTTCTGGCACCTAAAGCACTGCATTGGTGCAGGAATATAAAGCCTAACCTTCAGTACATAAAAAGCAACTTTGATATTTTCCGGCAACTTACACTTGTTGAAGGTAAGAATGTGGTTTGCCGTATCGACCCATTCACCATTTATTTTAGTCTTGATTCGCCGTACCTCTATAACTCCTTGATCCCTTAGTTCTTCGCAAATGTCTTGTACATCACAATTGAGCAGATCTTTACAGAAGATGACACCCTTCGAATAATTCATATTCTTGTGCGGTGTCACCTCGATTGGAAATTCGCCAAGTTTCTCTAGTTTCAACATGCGTGCCGACTGAGCTGCGGATGCAGTTTCAACCAAGAGTCCGTCCTTTATCTTTCGTATCGATTTTAGATCCCCAACTATTCCGAACAAAAGCTTATTTATTAAGAAAGGGTTCACTTTGTCAAAGTTCCCGTTTATATTTTTGACGACCAAGAACCGGGGTGCAACCGCCTTTTCTTGGTTCGTACTTACAGATTGCGAGATTTGAGATGGACTCGCGCTACCATCTTTTGTTTGATTTTTCTGCGGGGTTTTCTCCCCGGGGGTTTTTGCCGTCCCACCAGACGGGCCTTTTTTATTGGCTGGCTTGCCGAGTAAAGTCTTTTTATTGTCCTCCCCTTTGTTCATTTTATACATAGGTTTGTCCAGCGCATCGTGTGAGAAGGAGCGGGCCGGTAAGTTGGGAACGGGTATACCCTCGTACTCATCCTACACCAGTTCCCCGGGGCCCAACCTAAACCGTTTAACCGACCCCGGAATACACGGACGGGTCGGACTCGCTCGGGGCAGTAGAGGTTCCGACACCTCTACCCATCTCACACTTCCTGATCAGGGCCCGAAGTGGCTGGCTCCTGACTCCTGTAGCTTCGACGCATCGGCAGAGCAAGCTCACATCAGCCCTTCCTCTCTGACGCCGCGGGAGGACTCCCGCACCACCACCCTTTCGGCATCAGAGCACCCGGGCACTCCCAGCGCCTCTACTACAGGAGCCGATCAACGTAATCCAAAGTCATAGCAAAGTCAAAATCCAAAAGGGTCCGGGACCTGTTAGTTCCCCCTCTGCTGGCAACAGAGGGGTACTAAGCCCCCCCACCACGACAAGGTGGGTCCACGGGGGGGGGTGCATAACTATTATAATATAATAAAAGAAGTATTGCAAATGGAAGATACTGACATATATAAATATATATATATATATAATATAATTGATAATTGTAATGATAATGTATGTAATATAGCTATTAGGGAAATTTTATTATATTATTCAAATATTGTTACAAATACTTTATCAATTATTAGTTCTCAATTATTAATGGAAGTGGAATAAGAAATGGTGGGGGTATATGTATAATAAATGTAATGAATAAATTTGTAACATATTAAAGTATTTAATTTTCAAACATGCATACGTTTATCTGTAGTGTTACTAATAAAAATGATTTAAAAAAAATAATTTTTGATAATATTTGGGGTATATATTTCAATAATAATAATGGAGTGTTTGTAACAAGAAATAAAACAGTTGTTCTACCTCATCAATCAACTGATTATTATAATTATAAAATATTACATGATACCAACAATGAAAGTGAATATAAATACAAGTTACATCACCACCCAAAGCCGAATATTTTTTTTTGAAATATTAGTAACTTTATTAAACTTCATTCTACTTTGGTACGCCTACGGATTTTACCACTGTCCCTTAACCGTAGTGATAATGAGAATTTCCCTGACGCGCCAAGTTATCTTGATTGATTTTTGAAACATAGAAACCGATTCATATATTTAAATATATTTTCAGACAACCACTATGGAAAGTACCTAATATCACACGCTAAACTATTAGTGAAAGTTGGTCATTATATATCATTACCAATACCTAATGCGCTCGTTAGCCCATTAGGTGCGTCTCAACCCGTGTAAAATATATTTTAATTCAACAAATTGTAGTCGTCAGAAAAGTACAGTGTACAACACGTGCTGAAAGGATATTTCAATTTTCAGCACTAGTCATCATATATACTATTATATACAGTAAGTTAATTAAAAACCCGGACATATGTAGGGATAGTTACAAATTTTTTAATGCGCATTGCTTCTATTTATTTTTATAGTTTTATACACTAAAATTTACTGAATAAAACCCTTTATTTTTTTATATACAATTGTTTTTGTACCTTTGGTAGTCCAATAAACTTAATATGAATATTTCTTAAACAATAATTCAATATGAATGTCTGCGTTAATTAAATTCCTTAGGCCAGATCTATAGCATTTAACAATTTGTAGCTTTTCTTCGTGAGTATAAATATTCATAATAGTTGATAATTAGAGCAATAAATAGTAAATAATAATACACAATTTTTAGACAAGAGAGTAGTGTATGATACTGCTATGACTATGAAAATATCGTTCGTTAGGTTCGTTAACAGAAACACACCTTATTTTACAAGAACACTTTATATTCTCAAAGCTACAATTAAACGGTAATGAACATAAAATAGTATAGCTTCTCGTAGTCAACTCAAATTTTCAACATTGACAGTTAATCTGACAGTCATATTTTTAAATTTAACATTCTAAATTCTTTTTTAATAAATTTTAAAATCAACTTTATTCTGCTACCAATGGTACGAAATAAACAATAATTATATCAAAAAATCGGAATATTAAGCGGCCAAAAACATTGATAAATTGTTAAATCCCTTGTTCGGGTTTTTGATAAACACAATGTATATGTTATCTACATACAAATTTTTTGTAAAATAATGCTTACCAAATTTTATCCTGATTATGTGCTTCTAATTAATATGACAGTTGCGGAAATAAATAAGAATTTAAATTAGACGCTAACAGATTCACTCAGCTCAATGTCCGTTTGCTAGTAAATATCAAATGCAAGTAACGAAGCATATGAAATGCTTCAGAATTTTCAAATATGACAACATTACAATAAACTTTTTTTTTTTATTTATTTTATTTACAACTAGCTACAGAAGCTAACCAGCAAATTTGATAAATTATAAAGAATATACATAATATGCGTGAGGTTATCATCCATTGATGATTCCTCTTATAATAATTTATTATGGATTAACTTATATTTCTAGAGGTTTCTTTCTTGCAAGTCTTCTTACTTCATCAGAGTTGTCTAGTAGATTGATGGCCAGGTTGTTTGGATGGTTGTTGAGTCTTTTCTCATACTTTTCTGAGAAGGATTGTATTTGATCTTGGACGGTCTTCACATTTAAGTCTCGATGTAGAGTGTCGTTTCTAACGAACCAAGGGGCGTTTGTAATAGTACGCAAAGCTTTATTTTGGAACCGTTGAATTTTATTATGTTTGTCTGCTTTGCACAGCCCCATAGCTGAATGCCATAGGACCATACAGGTACTAACATTGTTTTGTATAATAATAATTTATTATTTAAGTGTAATTTGGATCGACGACCAATAAGCCAGTTTATCTTTTTAATTTTAATATCTACATGCTTCCTTTTTATTTGGATGTGTTTACTCCATGTTAGCCTTCTGTCCAGGTACATACCCAGGTATTTAACATTGTTTTTTTCTGGAAGAGTTTTATCGTTAAGTTTTACTTCAGGACAGGTAGCTCTTCTCAAGGAAAACCTTATATGTGCTGATTTGTTTTCATTAATTTTAATGCGCCATGTATTAGCCCATTGTTGGATTTCATCTAAACTTGTCTGTAGCATTCTGGAGGCTTCGTTGGGGTTTTCGTCAGACGCCATTATCGCAGTGTCATCTGCATATGTTGCAATGGTTACATTATCGTTATGAGGTAGATCTGATGTGAATATGAGGTATAACACTGGACCCAAAACACTCCCCTGTGGTACACCTGCGTGTATGGGATATATTTTGGACTGGCAATTTTCAATTACTACGTGGTAATATCTATCTGTTAAGTAAGATTTTATTAAGGAATAGTACTGATGTGGTAGACTTTGTTTTAGTTTGTATAGGAGCCCCGGGTGCCAGACTCTGTCGAACGCCTGGCTGATATCCAGGAATGCGGCTGAGCAATATTTTTGTTCCTCTAGGGTTTTTTCTATTTCCTTGGTAATCCTGTGTATTTGTTCAATCGTAGAGTGCTGGTTTCGAAATCCAAATTGGTGTTCTGGTATCACATTACCGTCTTCCACTTCGTACTTTAATCTTTTCAAGATAAGCTTTTCTAGTAATTTGGATAAACATGGCAGCAAGGATATTGGTCTGTATGATGTAGGATCATGGTTCGGCTTATTTGGTTTAAGTATTAATATTACTTTGGACATTTTCCACAGGATTGGGTAATATTAAATTGTTATTATTGCATTGAATATATATTTAATTGACTTTGAGCACTTTGTCTGGTAGTTTTTTTAATATAATTGGGGTAATTAAATCATGCCCAGGAGCTTTTTTAGTACTAAGAAATTTGATTTCTTCTTGGATTTCATTAGTTCTAAACTTTTTGATTGGGACAGATAGCTGCAGTGGGGAATCTAAATATTTGATTATATTGTTTTCTTCTTCAACTGAAGAATTTGATATATGGGGTTTAAAGGTATTTGAAAGATGTTCAGCAAAAACTTCCGCTTTATCTTCGTCTGTCCTAGCCCTTGACTGGTCTGGTTTTCGGATAGGTGGAATAATTTGTTTAGGTCTTTTAAGGTTTTTTGTTGCTTTCCAAAGAGTGTAATCATCCTGTGCTTCTGGAGAGAGATTATTGATATAGTTTTGGAAAGATTCATTTTTAAATTCCCAAATCATGAATTTAAGTTCTTTGTTTAATTTATTTAGACGAGTTTTATCGCTGACTAGTCTATATAATTGCCACTGCTTTCGGGCCTTTCTCTTCTCCTTAACTTTTTCTTTTATATAAATTGGATAGTTTACAGCTGTATCATTAAAATCTTTTTGTGTTGGCGTAGATATCCATGCTGCTTCCTGAATTTGCTTAGTTAGAGTGTGCACTGCAGTGTCGATATCAGTTTCCGTTTTTAGTGGGATATTTATATTAATGTGCTCATTAAGATGACTTTGGAATTGTTTCCAATCTGTTTTTCTGTTTGTCAGGGTAGGCTTACTGTCTTTCCTTATTATTGTTGTGCTCATTGTAGCTATAATAGCTGACTGGTCTGAGGAGAGATCAAAACACTCGTCTACTTTTAAGTAGTTTTGGGATATTTTATTTAGAACGAAAAAATCTAATGCATCTGGTATTTTTGCAGGGTCTGTTGGCCAATAGGTAGGCTTTCCTGTGCTTGCTTGATCGTAACTTTTATTAATCATTGCAGCTTGTAGTTGTCTGCCTTTTGGATTGACTAATCGAGAACCCCATCTAGGATGTTTGGCATTAAAGTCCCTGCCGGCTATGAACCGGTTTCCTAGAGTTTCAAATACTTTTTCAAATTCGTCTTGTTTGACTGCATGTTTAGGTAGGCAGTAGAAGGCAGATATTGTTATATATCCGTTAGCGTCTTTGATTTTAACATTTGTTCCTTGTATGTAATCCTTTTCTATTTTCTCCATTTCGTAGTGCGATATTTTCTCTTTGATGATAACGGCTGTACCACCATGAGCTGTTTGGTCAGGATGATTGGTACAGTATACTTTGTAATGTTTTATATTAAAGTAATCTCTCTCAGTAAAATGTGTCTCGGATACCAGTAGGATGTCAATATTTTGTTCATATAAAAATAATTCGATTTCTTGCTTATGTTGCTTTAGTCCATTGGAGTTCCATAAAGCTATTCTTATAAAGTTAGCCATTGTTGATTTTGTTTATAAGCGTTGTGAGTAAATTGATGATCGTTCCATTTTGAGTCATTAATTGGTTGAATAGAGTTTCGAATCTGCTGAAAAATTTTTCGAGTGAGGTATTGTTAGAAATATTGTTCTGTGTTATTTGGGAGTAGCTAATGCGGTTATGTGGAGTTTGGTTGTCAGGAAGGTTTTGATTTTGATTTAAGCTAGGAAATTCGCTATTTCTAAATGTTAATTCTTTGTTCTCTGGGTTATTCTTTCTCAGGATATAGTTAGGTTTTCCTCTGAATTTTTGTAGCTCTCTGTAGACAGTGCATCCTTTATAATTAGCTGGGTGAGCCCCATCACAAAGAACACATTTTGGTGATGTAGTTTTTTTATGTTCACACTTTGCAGTAGGATGGCTTCCAGCGCACTTCACACAATTGAAAGGTTTTGTACAGTAGGACTTTGTATGTCCATAATCCTGACATCTTGTACACTGGGGAATTTCTTATCTTTTTCTAGGTTCCTCGACCGTTATTTTTGTACCTAATAATGTCTTCACTTCGTAGATTTTCTTGTTATCGGCGTTTGGTTCCTGATCTACGTAGAACATTGGCAAAGGCTTTTTCTTTTGCCAGCTGCGTATGTTAATTATATTTCTTATTTTAAAGCCCTTATTTTCTAATTCTTCTTTTATTTCCTCAGGTGTAATTGATTCATGCAAATTTTTTATAACTACTCTGTAGGACCTTTCCTGCCTAGGTTGATATGTGTGAAATGCAATTTCGTGTGTTTTTAACAGCTTAACGATGTCTCTATACGTTGTCGATGTTGCAGTATTAATTTTAACGACATTGTTAGCTAATGTTTTGCATATAAACTCATCACTGTTGATAGAAGTGCCTATACTTGATATCATTCCTTTATAGTCCTCTACATCTTGTATGTATATCGGTGGGGGTTTAAAATTGTCTTTTAATTTATTATTTTGAGCTTCCGTTTCTTGGTTTGTTGTGTTTGTTATTTTTTGGTTTTGTGATATGTGTACCTCGTTATTCAATAACGAGTATCTGTTAGGCGTTTCTATTTCTTGGGTGTATGTATTTGATTGGGAAGTGCTGCTTCTTTTATTTGTCGATGAGATCGTTTTCTCATCTCGTTGCCTTTACCTTCTAATTTTTTGCCACGAAAATTCTGTTACTTGAGAATCTGTAATGTTTATAGGTGATTCTGGTGAGTTGATTAAGGATGTGTTAGGTTCATAGTAACCAAAGTATGAATTTGGTGTCTGTATACGTGAGTAATCAGAGAGTCGTAGAGATTCCGGTGTAGTGTTAGCTGTCAGTGTGTCACTATTTGGTGAAAATTCGTTTTGCCTTATTGTAACTATTGGCGATATGTATGTGTTTGTTGTGGTAGTTGTGAGTGTGGGGCCAGATGTTGTAGTGATAGCGATAGTAACTATAGCAGGTACTGTGATAGTACCATCACTGTTTTCTGACATTTTATTTTTCTTTGCGTTGGGGAGGTTGTATAACAATTAAAGATACACAGATAAATTAATATAATTACACAAATTACACTATGGGTTATGTATTCTGTATAATTATTAGTTGCACAAGACACTGGCTCTCGTCGCACGTCCGATCGCCTCGGCTGCTCGTAAACAACTACAATAAACTTAACATAGGTGTATAATACAATAATACTATGGATTATTGGTTTGAAATCCTCAACAACGGCAATATAATGATTAAACGACCCTCAATTACGTGAACAATGAAACCCAAAATATTACCCAAAATAAATTAAAATGTAAACTCTGTCACTGGTTTAAGAAGTTACGCACTGTTTTATTGCACGTTCCCATTTGACGGTTATTTATGTATAAATAAAATGTGTTTGTTTTAAATCGTACACTATTATTACTATACATATAATATGCTCGTACATGCTAGACATAAGAGTTAATACAATCATGAAAACATTAAGGCAATGCAAAAATTGATGTTTGAGGGTTGTTTTGGAATGTTATTGAAACACCAGAACTTCAACTAAAATAATTAGGCAATCGGATTACATGATTTCAATGCAAAATTAGATTACTTATATGTTGATATGCTGCTTTATGTCACAAATATTACATTGTTACATTTTTGACTTTAAGAAAAGACTCCTTAATCCGTTAAATGTAAGTTCACAGATTGTTTTGGATCACACACCGCTAATTCTAACTTCACGCTCTGAATAAACAATTATTATTTATGTAGTATATTTAATTATGTATATATTAATTATAGTATATTTAATTAGTTTTGAAAATATTTTACAGGGCACGACAGGGTATCAATGAGGCACTAAACTTAATAAACTTATGTGTAAAAAAAATTGAAGAAAGTTGCATATAACACACCCTTAGTGATAACTTCACGATCTGAATAAAATAATTATGAATAAATCGATATCTATAAACAATTCCGAAATAGTTTTTAGGGCACCTCTGAGGCACTAAAGATATGTAAAAGAAAAAAAATAATTTTAATCCTTTTAGTGCTGACTAACAAAGAACAATTAATTTATTCTTATTAGGGCACCAAAAGGCGCCTGAGGCACTAAAGATATTAAAAAAAAATATCAAAAATATAACCCTTTGGTGCCAGCGTGAAAATAAAACAAATGGTAATAACACTGTAAACATAAACAATTAATTAGTTGTTTTTAGAGCACTAATGAGGCACTAAACGATAGTATATGTTTTATAATTCGTGCCTTATCCTTCAAGAACCCGTCACTTTAAGGTTT
Organism: Stenolophus ochropezus; assembly: GCA_035578165.1. NCBI lineage: Eukaryota > Metazoa > Arthropoda > Insecta > Coleoptera > Carabidae > Stenolophus > Stenolophus ochropezus. The sequence goes on from JAQOWZ010000141.1 coordinate 38,506, forward strand.
AACCAATTGATTTCACAGCATAAGTGTAAATATAAATGTTCAGAATTAAAAACTGCATCCAACGAGGCTTTAATTATTGCTATAAAACATTCTGTTCACAAAATAAACGTAAATTAAAATTGACATTTTTAACCTGTTTGTAGAGTGCCATAAGTACTATTATCTGTTTTGTCAATGAATTGTTATATTATTTTTAACTGTCAAGTTTGTGTAATTTAATTATGATATTATTATACTCTTTTATCGTTATAATAATATGCCTGTCTTCTGGTTTTCTTTATTCTTACAAAAATACATTATGGTAAAAGTCAAATTAATTAATTGAAGTATTTATTTATTTATCGGTCATATTTGTTTGAGTGTGCATGGTACTATGTAAACAGGTTAGAAATATCGATTTTAATTCACGTATATTTCGTGAACAGAACGTTTAATATCAATAAAGAAAAGCTCGTTGAATGCAGATTTTAATTCTAAATAACTTTTTATTTATATTTGTGCTGTAAAATTAATAGAGCAAAATAGAGCGAAATTAAAAAACTAACTTTGTATTTCCTATATGTCAAAATAAAAGTAGACACCCGGAATACGCTATTCAAGTATAATTTCCAGCATTCCAGATATGGTTTGTGACGTTAAAAGACGGGAGCAGAAAACACAAATTCTGACATTTCTAACCTATAAATTACAACTACTTTGAGTTTTCTCTTTTTTCACCCGAGTAGATCTCGGTCGCCCCGATATTACGTATATCCCCGAAAAGTTTACATTCAATTACATTACATTCAAAAAGTTGCAAAATCGTAATGTCAGCCTTCATATGCGACAGGCTGTGTAAAAGTCATTGTGAACGAACCGAAACTCACGCAAAATTTATAAAAGTAAAAAGTTTAACGATATGATTTTGTTATATATTCCTATTATACCGATTTAAATAAAATATAAAAATAATTTGTCTTAACAAACATTATATTATATGAATTCTAAATTTTATTTACTAATTATTACAGGTGTTACAAACAGTGCCGTATTATCCAATAGGCATGTAAGGCACGTGCCTAGGGGCCACAGGCTCAGAGGGGGCACCAGCGTTAACAATTTTTTTTAATAGATATTTTTATTGCTTTAGAATATAATTTTTATTTATGATTTTTAATTCTGCGAAAATATTTTACAATTTTACAATATTTTCAATGAATTTACCGTGCAAACTTTATCCTTGTAGGCATCAAGTTGTTTATAACTCCCCATGTAATATATTACTTTCAGTATTATTTAAAATAAGTAGGGGTTCAGTTGTTTATTAGCTGGCGCTCTGATGCATCTGAACCTAGGTTTTGAAATGTAAATTCGTACAATGGGGGGGCTGACATGTATTAGGCTCCCACACCCTTATTAACGAGGTGCTAGGTAAGTTATTACTGGAGGTAGCTGGTGCTAGCTCTGATACATCTGGAGCTAGCTTTTGAAATGTAAATTCGTACAATGGGGGGGCTGACATGTATTATGCTCCCACACCCTTATTAAGGTGGTGCTAGGTAAGTTATTACTGGTGTAGAACTGATGCATCTGGAGTTAGCTTTTGAAATGTAAATTCGTACAATGGGGAGGCTGACATATATAAGGCTCCCACACCCTTATTAAGGTGGTTCTAGGTTAGTTATTACTGGAGCTAGCTGGTGCTAGCTCTGATACATCTAGAGCTAGCTTTTGAAATGTAAATTCGTACAATGGGGGGGCTGACATGTATTAGGCTCCCACACCCTTATTAAGGTGGTGCTAGATCAGTTATTACTGGAGCTAGCTGGTGTTAGCTCTTATGCATCTGGAGCTTGCATTTGAAATCAAAATTCCACCATAAGAGAGTTAACATCGATCTGCTAAACCTCCCCCCCCCCCCCCACCGAATTAAACTCGCCCCATGTTTTTAAGAATTATAATATTGTTTAATTTTTCAATGGAGTTTGCTGGTGATAGCTTAGGAGAATTCAATGATGTCTTTCTAAAATTAAAATAACGCAAAGGCGGGGATAGATTTTTTTTTTTTGTTTGTTTATAACTTTTTGACCGGTTAGGTGCTAGCCTTAATTTTATTGGAGCTAGCTGGAGCTAGGTTAGGAGTACGTGGAGCTTGCTTTTCAGGTCAAATATCGTTAATGAAGAGGCTGGCGTCGACTTGGCCCCCCCTGAATGTAACTCTCATTATTCGGCGCAGTAATATGGTGCTAGCTACGTAGTTAGTGGAGCTAGCTGGTGATACCTATAAGTAACCTGGAGCTAGATCCTGACAGAAATATCTTCAATGGGGGAGGCCAAGTCGACTGACCCTGTTTTATGCTTAAAACCATCCATAGTATAGATCCTAAAGCATGAATATAAATGTTTTAACAAAAATATCCATTTCAAGAATATGTAAAATATGACTTTATTTTTGTAAAAAATCATATAAATATTTGCTTCCCCGCCCGAATTTTATAATTCTTAATCATATTTTAGCTAAAAGAAAACATTGCAACAAGAAATTTGCAATTTCAAGTGTGTTAGGTATTCTAGAATCCAGCCCATGTAGCTTACAATATACAACGTATTCATTAAAATGACACCCGAAAATTAAATGTTTATTATCTGATTGGTACCTCGTTTTGGTCACTTTTGCATGTCCAATGCTAAAATTAACCATAGTATAGATCCAAAAGCATAAATATGAACGTTTTAACAAAAATATCGATTTCAAGAATAGGTAATATCTGACATTATTTTTGTAAGAAAACATATAAATATTCACTTTCGCGCCCAATTTTTTTAATTCTTTATCATATTTTAGCTAAAAGAAAACATTGCAACAAGAAAATTGCTAAATCAAGTGTGGTAGGTATTCTAGAATCCAGCCCATGTAGCTTACAATATACAAAATATTCATCAAGAATAGGTAAAATCTGACATTCCTTTTGTAAAAAATAATAAATTTTTGCTTCCGCGCCTGAATTTTATAATTCATTATAATACTTTAGCTAAAAGAAAACATTGCAACAAGAAAATTGCTATTTCAAGTGTGGTAGATATTCTAGAATCCAGCCCATGTAGCTTAAAATATAAAACGTATTCATTAAAATGACACCCGAAAATTGAATATTTATTATCTGATTGGTACCACGTTTTGGTCAATATTGCATGTCCAATGCTAAAATTATCCATAGTATAGATCCTAAAGCATTAATATAAATGTTTTAACAAAAATATTCATTTCAAGAATCGGTAAAATCTGACTTTATTTTTGTAAAAAATCATATAAATATTTGCTACCGCGCCCGAATTTTATAATTCTTCTTCATATTTTAGCTAAAGTAAAACATTTCGACAAAAACATTGCTATTTCAATTATGGTAGGCATTCTAGAATCCAGTCCATGTAGCTTACAATATACAACGTGTTCATTAAAATGACACTCGAAAATTGAAAGTTTATTATCTGATTGGTACTACGTTTCGGTCCCTTTTGCATGTCCAATGCTTAAAGCCATCTATAGTATAGATCCTATAGCATAAATATGAATGTTTTAACAAAAATATCCATTTCAAGAATAGGTAAAATCTGACTTAATTTTTGTAAAAAATCAGATATATATTTGCTTTCGCGCCCGAATTTATAATTCTTTATCATATTTTAGCTAAAAGAAAACATTGCAACAAGAAAATTGCTATTTAAAGAGTGGTAGGTATTCTAGAATCCAACCCATGTAATTTACAATATACAACGTATTCATCAATAATATGTAAAATCTGACTTTATTTTTGCAAAAAATCATATAAATATTTGCTTCCGCGCCCGAATATTATAATTCTTCATAATATTTTAGCTAAAAGAAAACATTGCAACAAGAAAGTTGCTATTTCAAGCGTAGTAGATATTCTATAATCCAGCCCATGTAGCTTACAACATACAACGTATTCATCAAGAATAGGTAAAATCTAACTTTATTTTTCAAAAAAATCATATAAATATTTGCTTCCGCGCCCGAATTTTATAATTCTTTATTATATTTTAGCTAAAAGAAAACAAGTGTGTTAGTTATTCTAGATTCCAGCCCATGTAGCTTACAATATACAACGTATTCATTAAAATGACACCCGAAAATTGAATGTTTATTGTCTGATTGGTACCACCTACCACGTTTTGGTCACTTTCGCATATATAATGCTAAAATTATCCATAGTATAGATCCTAAAGCATGAATAAGAATGTTTTAACAAAAATATCCATTTCATGAATAGGTAATATCTGCCATTATTTTTGTAAAAAAACATATAAATAATTGCTTTCGTGCCCAAATTATATAATTCCTTATCATATTTTAGCTAAAAGACAACATTGCAAAAAGAAAATTTCTATTTTAAGTGTAGTAGGTATTCTAGAATATAGCCCATGTAGCTTACAATATACAACGTAATCATCAAGAATAGGTAAAATCTGACATTTCTTTTGTAAAAAATCATTTAAATATTTGCTTTCGTGCCCGAATTATATAAATCCTTATCATATTTTAGCTAAACGACAACATTGCAAAAAGAAAATTGCTATTTTAAGTGTAGTAGGTATTCTAGAATATAGCCCATGTAGCTTACAATATACAACGTAATCATCAAGAATAGGTAAAATCTGACATTTCTTTTGTAAAAAATCATTTAAATATTTGCTTCCACGCCCGAATTTTATAATTCTTTATCATATTTTAGCTAAAAGAAAACATTGCAACAAGAAAATTTGCTATTTCAAGTGTGGTAGGTATTCTAGAATCCAGCCCATGTAGCTTACAATATTCAACGTATTCATTAAAATTGCCACCCGAAAATAGAATGTTTATTATCTCATTTGTACTACGTTCTGGTTACTTTTGCATGTCCAATGCTTAAAACCGTCTCTAGTATAGATCCTTAAGCATAAATATGAATGTTTTAACAAAAATATCCATTTCAAGAATAGGTAAAATCTGACTATACTTTTGAAAAAAATCATATAAATATTTGCTTCTGCGCCCGAATTTTATAATTCTTTATCAAATTTTAGCTAAAAGAAAACATTGCAACAAGATAATTGCTATTTCAAGTGTAGTAGGTATTCTAGAATCCAGCCCATGTAGCTTACAATATACAACGTATTCATTAAAATGCCACCCGAAAATTTAATGTTTATTATCTGATTTGTACCACGTTCTGGTCACTTTTGCATGTCCAATGCTTAAAACCGTCTATAGTATAGATCCTTAAGCATGAATATGAATGTTTTAACAAAAAGATCCATTTCAAGAATAGGTAAAATCTGACTTTATTTTTGTAAAAAATCATATAAATATTTGCTTCCGCGCCCGAATTTTATAATTCTTTATCATATTTTAGCTAAAAGAAAACATTGCAACAAGAAAATTGCTATTTCAAGAGTGGTAGGTATTCTAGAGTCCAGCCAATGTAGCTTACAATATACAACGTATTCATTAAGAAAAGGTAAAATCTGACTAAAGTTTTGTAAAAAATCATATAAATATTTGTAACAAGAAAATTGATATTTTAAGTGTGGTAGGTATTCTAGAATCCAGCCCATGTAGCTTAAAATATACAACGTATTCATTAAAATAACACCAGAAAATGAAATGTTTATTATCTGATTGGTACCACGTTTTGGTCTCTTTTGCATGTCCTATGGGGTCAGTCGACTTGCCCCTCCCCCCCATTGAAGATATTTCTGTCAGAAGCTAGCTCCAGGTTACTTATAGGTAGCACCAGCTATCTCTACTAACTACGTAGCTAGCACCATATTACTGCGCCAAATAATGAGAGTTACATTCGGGGGAGAGCCAAGTCGACGCCAGCCTCTTCATTAGCGATATTTGACCTGAAAAACAAGCTCCACGTAGTCCTAGCCTAGCTCCAGCTAGCTCCAATAAAATTAAGGCTAGCACCTAACCGGTCAAAAAGTTATAAACAAACAAAAAAAAATTCTATCCCCGCCTTTGCGTTATTTTAATTTTAGAAAGACACCATTGAATTTTCCCAAGCTAGCACAAGCAAGCTCCATTGAAAAATTAAACAATATTATAATTCCTAAAAACATATGGCGAGTTCAATTCGGAGGGGGGCAGATCGATGTTAGCCCCCTTATGGTGGAGTTTTGATTTCAAATGCAAGCTCCAGATGCATCAGAGCTAGCACCAGCTAGCTCCAGTAATAACTGACCTAGCACCACCTTTATAAGGGTGTGGGAGCCTAGTACATGTCAGCCCCCCATTGTACGAATTTACATTTCAAAAGCTAGCTCCAGATGTATTAGAGCTAGCACCAGCTAGCTCCAGTAATAGCTGACCTAGCACCACCTTAATAAGGGTATGGGAGCCTAATACATGTCAGCCCCCCCATTGTACGAATTTACATTTCAAAAGCTAGCTCCAGATGTATCAGAGCTAGCACCAGCTAGCTCCAGTAATAACTAACCTAGCACTACCTTAATAAGTGTGTGGGAGCCTAATACATGTCAGCCCCCCATTTTACGAATTTACATTTCAAAAGCTAGCTCCACATGCATCAGAGCTAGCACCAGCTAGCCCTAGTATTAACTAACCTAGCACCACCTTAATAAGGGTATGGGAGCCTAATACATGTCAGTTCCCCATTATACGAAATTACAGTTCAAAAGCTAGCTCCAGACGCAATACTATTAATTTATATTTATTGATTACATAAAACATTTGGTCACATTTGCTTGAAGGAAATTTTATTTCCCATATTAAGCATCCATGGTCCGCTTTTTGATTTATACGCTGTAATTGCAAACAAAATTAGGGAAAATTTATTCAGTAAGAAAGTTTATTCTATATTTTGCTTATTAGAATTAGAGCCGGTATTACCACCTCTGGTTAAAGTGCGGGTTACCTTAACCGTCGGTTAATAGAAAAATATCGCATCGAAATAGTAAATAACGTACATTTTTGACAATTTACATTATATTTTCGATATGCGATATTTATCTCTTAACCGATGGTTAAGGTAACCGGCACTTTAACAAGAGATGAAAAAACCGGCCCTTAATATAATTTTTTTAAATAAAATTCAAACTGATAATTAAACACCACAGACCATCTATACTGCTGACCGGACAATACGTGTTATTTTTTAAAATTTAGCTTCTACCAATGTATCAATTAAACTAATGAGCAAAATAGGTCGGTAACAGCGGGATATTTAAACTGGTTCCTGGGAGTACTACGGATTCATATACCGTGTACCGTGTTTACCACGGAAATGTTGACATAGGCGATTACCACGTTAGATTTAAAATTAGTTCATAACGCTTTTCCGGATATATATAAGAACAACTATATTTCTTGGTTTACTTACTTCAAATAAAATTACATTAATTTACTTAGTAATAATGTGGGTTTAAAGCATATTTAAATAAAAATTCATTAAAATAAAATATTATTTGACAGAAGTGTTGTTTAGATTTTGTTGTAATGTTTGACATTAGTGAATTATAATTTATAAATTAATTATGTTTAAAAATATTTTTATGAGAATTAATTATATTTTAACCAGAAAATAAATATGAAAATGTACTATTAGAAACAAATAAAAAAAATTGGAGACACGAAGGATCGAACTTGAGGTTATGAGAAATATTAAAACAAAACGTATCTGCACTTCTGTCAAACTAAGTTTTGTTTTATTCAATTTTTATTATCTGAAATAGGTAATTCTAAGAATATAATGTAATTAGCCGAAAAAAGGATGTGCCAAATTTGAATTTAACATGGTAAACGATCATGTCAACATTTCCATAAGACGCAAGGTATAATAATTATAAATACATTTCAAATAAAAGAAAAATGAAAGTTTAAATATCACTTTATTTATTGAAATCAATAAAAAAATACGAAATGACCAGGCGGAATCTGTTAAAACTTTATGGTCTGATTATCAAAAGTTACTGTACAGTGGACTTATGGAAAAAAAGCAAGAAAATACAAATAAAATGACACGAAACTTTTTCCGTCCGATGCATTATATTTTATGATGTAATGCAAAATTAAATTTTTAATTTCTGACATCTGACCGGGCTCGGTGACTTTTGAAAATCATTAACCAAGTTTTCCAGGTATTCTTCCCGTGATAGTCTGCATCTAGGATTTTTAATTAGTAAAGAACAAACCGTAACAATTGACTATAGTGGAGGGTGAAACATACTCTTTTTTTACTTTTAAATCATTATATAGTTTCCATTTTTCTTTATGCCTCAAAATATAAGTTACGAAATGGCCGACGGAACTTACATTGCGCATGCCTTCATAACCTATTACTCCTCTCAACAGAAAAGTATCATCATTAATATGTAATTTTCTTTGAATTGACATTAAACTAGTGGTAATCTCACAAGTATGTGTTACACAATTAAGTGGTTCAATAAATATGTAATTATTGATATTAACAGTTTTTTCTAAATATTTACTTTTACACAGCTGACTGATTTTCCGAATATTAGTTTTTTCAACATATTCATTTACACTATTTTGTAAGCAAGATATGTCATCAAGAGGAAATGATATAAATTTTAAATATTCCACTTCTTCATTTTGGCAGTTTATGCATTTATAATTCTTGGTACCCATGTTGATGCCAATGAATACATTGGAAAGAATATTTGGTAGAGTATCTTCACAAGCAACTTCCCAAATATTTTCTATTAACTTGTTAATTCGTCCTTCGGAGTATAAAATTTGCGCTCGTAATTTATACACGTGAGTATTCACTCCCCCATGGACTATTTTATGTATTAAACATGAAAATTGATCTTTATTTTCTTTTGTAGTATTTATAAAATTGGCACTGTCACAATACGCTGAGCAAAATATTTGAGCTACTGAATTGAAGCCACACGTATTGCTCAGAGTTATTAATTTTTGATCGATTAAAATAGGTTTTCTATGCACAACATTGCCGTTCCTCAAAAGCCCTATTGTGCGCAGCCTTTGTGGCTTTTGTAAGTCAATGTGCATAAATTCAGATTCTGGTTCTAAATACGACTTTCTTGAACTTTTTGAGAGGAAACATTTTTTCCCATCCAATTTTCTAGCGCAGTAGATTCTAAAAGAGATTTGTCTTCTAATCCATGTTTAAAACAACTTCTGCAAAATTGGCTTCCTTCGTATGTGGCGACACAATTATTATTGTTGTGCATATTTACGTTACACAATTCACAGTTTAAATTACTGTTAGCATCGATTGAAAGATCACAGAAAGCACAGACAGGTTGTTGGCAATCATATTGTTTATCTAAAATTGTAAATATATAATCATGTCATCAGTTTACAAAATGTATCAAGCGTCCGTCTAACCCATTTCTCTTATATATTACATGTGTGAAAGATTATCAAAAAAATTACATTTTATTTACATGTTGTACATTCGAAAAAAAAAATTAGTGGAGGGTGCTCTGATACAATATAATTATGTTACAGTGTAAGTTAGAAATCAGTGAATAATAATATCCGTTACTAACAACTGGTTCAAATTTTTAAAATAACTAAAATCTAGACTACTCTAGTGTAGTGTAAGTTAGATTAGATGGAATGTATTTTTAGAAACTTAGCTTTAAGTTTTTCCTGAAATAATGTCATAGATATTTAAAACTTATTTGTTGTTTTTTTCTAATAATCTATACAGGTGTTCATTTTAAGTGGTACATTATTGCTATCTCGAGAATTATAAGAGATACAAAGTTGCTTAAATTAGCAAACAATTTCTTTATCACAAGACAATTAAAATAAGCAAAACGAATTTTTTTTCTACTAGTTGTTTTGAGATATAAGAACCAACATTCTTATTTTAAATGGAACACCTATATATTTTAACATATTTAAAATCTAATTAAAATTATAAATTTAATTAATTGATTTTTAGTTAAAAAATAAAGACCCTGTATAAGCAATAAAAGTTTGTATATTTAGACTTGAAAATAGCAGTTGCTATGAATAAATAAAATTCAAACTTCAAATTCAAACAAATTTTAGGTTTTTTTTACATGGTTTCTGTTATATTTATAAATAGCGTGAACAAGGGGCAGATTCTTGAAAAAATGAAAATGATATGAGAATGAGATGAAAATTTTTCTTCTCATTTCACATATATCATAAATATCAATTCTTGACTCATCTATCTATTGAGCCTTGGTTCTACAAGTGAGAAATTATCACACATCACTGGGGTTATTCTTTAAAAAATTGAATTTTGTTAATGTCATTGTCATCTACAAATGTCAAAGTTGCAAATGCACGTTAAAATACATAATTTTATAATATAATAATCAGGGTATAGAAAAAAATCTATCTAATGCCTGAACATAGGAAATTCTTTATATAATATATTTGTGCGCATCCTAAAATAATTTTATTTCAAAATTTACGTCAAAAGATCAAATGATATTGTGGAACGACTAAGAAAACGAAATAAATAGCATTGTTGGGACAAATAAAACATAACGCAGGAAAACCTCATATATAAATAATTTACTTTTGAAAAAGTAGCTGAAATTCTTGATGCAGGAACTAAATTCTTCTAACGAAAGAATTGACAAACACGTAACTCGTTTATTTAATTTAAATAAACGTATAAAAGTTTGAGCCTTCTGAGAATTGAAAAGAATCTTCGTTCATATAAAATTTCCTTTTTTTATCAATCCTTACATCCATAAGAACTTGCAGAGCTGCAGCAACTTCTAATTTATCTACCATATTGATATGTCTATAAACAATATTTTATTTATAATAATGATATAAATAATAATAATAAACTATTTCTATAAAGTTCTGTTATTAAAAAAAATATTAATAAAATATTTTAATAATTATAAAATCATACGTAGTAGATGTATTTATCGACATACACAAAATAAATAATTTCCAGTCAAATTACATTTAACCACCGAATATGATAGTGACATTTTATAGCGTGGTGAGATATAAATGATATGATATGATACAAAAATTCAAGAATTCAAATTTTCTTCTCACGCATGTGACTTATTTTATCACTTATGAGATTTTTTCACATTTCAAGAATTGGCCCCCCACGCAGATTTTGAGTTTTAATTCTCATTTATTCATGGCAACTGCTATTTTCAGGTCAAAATACAAACTTTTAATGCCCATAAAGAAACATTATTTATTAACAAAAACTCAACTTTAATCATATCTTTGGGTTTACATTTTTATGTAGATTTCAAATATGTAGAAATATATGTGTTCCTATCAAAATAAAAAAGTTAAATCCTATATCTTGAGAACAACAAATTGTTTGCTAATTTCACCAACTTTGTATCTCTAATAGTTCTCGGGAAAGCAATAATGTACCAGTTAAAATGAACACCCTAGCAGTTGTTACAAAACACAACTAGAAATTACTGAAATGTGTTTCGATATATTCTCGAAATACAAGGGATAACAAATTATTTAAAAAAAAAATTCAATAAAAAATATTTTTGCGGCAGTACCTAAGTACCTATCAAAATAATTGAAAAACTTTAAATGCAGCGATTTGAAACTTACGACGGCGTAGAAGGGTCAGGATGTGTTTTTTTAAACTCGGTATCCCGACTTTTTAAACTCGAGATCCCGACTTTTTAAACTCGGGATCCCGACTTTTAACTCGGGATCCCGACTTTTAAAACTCGGGATCCCGACTTTTTAAACTCGGGATCCCGACTTTTTAAACACGGGATCCCGACTTTTTAAACACGGGATCCCGACTTTTTAATCTCGGGATCCCGACTTTTTAAACTCGGGATCCCGACTTTTTAAACTCGGGATCCCGACTTTTTAAACTCGGGATCCCGACTTTTTAAAGTTAGGATTCTTTCGTTATACAGGGTGTTCATTTTATTTTGTCCATTATTGCTATTAATATAAGAAATATAAGAAAGTTGAGCCCCATATCTTGAGAACCACTGGTTTAAAACAAAATTTGTTTGTCTCATTTTAATAGTAGGCCAGTCAAATAGTACACTAGAAATCGTTAAAATCGCAAACTAACGGCTAGTTCTGATTTTTTAATATGTTGTTAGGACTACTACCAGTAGTGTATATCCAAGTTTGCAGCTTCGAAAGACCTGTGCCAATTTCGTACCACTCGAAAAACCTCGAAATTTTCGCACTCTTTTCGGTATTTTCACTATATCTCCTAAACTATGCTTTTTTTCATGAAACGTCTTATTTATATTTTTAAAGTAGATTAAATTTGCGACAATTTAAGTCAAGAACCAGCTCTCTAGGCCTAATAGGTACCAAGATACGGCCTTCCAAAAATTGACATTATTTTCCAAAAAAGTGAAGTGTTAAGATTTGGTCAATTTTTTACCCCGAATTCGGGGAAAATACTCATTTTATGGGAAAAGTTTTAGGGAGTGATGTTGTAGCGAATGTAATTAGCTTTAATTTAAGCACAGAACAACGTCCCTAGGCCTGATAGTTTCCTCATGATGTTAAAAAATACAAAAAATGGGAAAACTACATTTTTCGCAAATTTGCTGTGTTGAATCCTCACAATGGTTTGAGGGTAGTTTGAAAGATCCACAAGAAATGTATATTTGGCCTATTAATAAAGTATTTACAATGAAATTAATGTAACATTTTTATTTACTGATGTATATGTATTTGCATATTTACAAAATATATTATTAGATTGCCTCAAAAGAACAGAGCCCAAAATTTGTGACACCTGTGCCACCCAACTCACAGTCAAACAAATAATCAAAGAATGTAACAAATACACAACGTATAGAGTAAAACACAAAATTCCGATCACACAGTCGTTTATTAATTGTCTACCAGACCTAAATTTACTGAATGAAATGTAACGAATAATATCATATATTCAACAAAACTACATAGTGTAACAACATTTATATCATTTACAAGAATTAGTGACCAATGGTCTTGCACCGGCATGATAGAAATTTCAGAAGGGAGGGGGATGCCACTTCGCTCATCATTGTTGTTGGAATGAGCTCTTGATCTGCCTTCTTCCATCCCCATTGAGTAGCATCTTTTTTCACCCCCAACCACTTCTGAGCTTGGTGGTAAGTTCGATAGGCGTGGAATGTTGCACCATCTTCTGTTGGAGGCAAACGAGCGAGGTCAACAAGACCAGCGGAGGCGGCTGTTTTCACAAAAAAATTATAGCACAGGCTTTGGAGGGTATCGTCAGTATAGTCTCCTCCATACAGAGATACTAGGCACTTCGCTTCGGCATTTGCGATGGCTTGGTGCATTGAAGTAGGCTGAAGGAACACTTTAGCTGTGGTGATGAGATGAGGCTATTTTTAGATGGCGCTCCATAGTTTATTCTTCCCATACCAGAATAGGGCAGAGGTGGTGTCGCACCCAGTGAAGGCGTGGAGAAACAACTCGAATCCTTGGGAGACTTCTAAATCTCCACGATTGAATGACTGAAGAATATTGTGAAGGACCAGAGTCACCTCTGCCACTTTTCTGGAAAAAAACGTTCTTCACAGCCGATCATAAATCATTGAAAAGGACGAGGAGGTCCATAGCACTGACTGAAAAGAGGTGCTCTTATCAAGTGCCACCTTAACGATGTATCAGTCAGCATCCTCGACTGTCTGCTTTGTCTCAATTCCCTGGCATTGGAATGCGGAGCATATTAGAGCAATCAGTCGTCGTTTGTTGTTGTCGTTGGCCAGCAACTTCTCCTGGGCCAATTTTATGATATTTGATTCTTCAAAGATGACTTCGCTGCCCTGTAGAGAATCATAGCGCCTTACGCGTTTGGCAGTTATTGTGTACTACTCTGCCCCATCCTCAGGATATCAGACCACAGCAACGTTCCGTCCGAACTTGTTGAAGGTGTAGCTGACGTATCCTGCGACAATACCCCTCACAGAGTCGTAACGATGCCATATCACCTTTTACAATAAGTAACCCCCATCTACCACAACAAACCATTTGGCTCCTACTGAGATGTTTTGAGGGACGATTAAAAGCTCAGTAGAACTTTGATTTCGTTCCTTTGCGCATATCCTCTTTTGTGAACAATGCCATGGGGTATGGAGCCAACTCGTACTTGAAATGTTCCGTCAACTCATTGTCCGACTGCTTGATGATACACAAACGCTGGAAGATAGTCAGTGGCCGTCTCTTGTTTAGTCATGAAAATGGCAGAATATGTGCATGATATTGATGACATAGTCAATGTAGTTTAGTAAAAGACTATTTTCTTTTATACAAAGCTTAGAGATGGTTGCCGAATGTAGTTATAATTAACACTAGAAGAACTGAATACGGACCATAGTAAATACATTATTAATAGGCCAAATATACATTTTTTTGTGGATGTTCATGGGTTTTCCTTTCAAACTACCCTCAAACCATTGTGAGAACTCAACACAGCAAATTTGCGAAAAATGCAGTTTTCCCATTTTTTTGGATTTTTTAACATTATGAGGAAACTATCAGGCCTACTGACGTTGTTCTGTGCTTAAATTAAAGCTAATTACATTCGCTACAACATCTCCCCCTAAAACTTTTTCGGTGAAATAAGTATTTTCCCCGAATTCGGGGTCAAAAATTGACCAAATCTTAACACTTCACTTTTTTGGAAAATAATGTCAATTTTTGGAAGGCCGTATCTTGGTAACTATTAGACCTAGAGAGCTGGTTCTAGACTCAAATTGTCGCAAATTTAATTTACTTTAAAAATATAAATAAGACGTTTCATGAAAAAAAGCATAGTTTAAGAGATATAGTGAAAATACCGAAAAGAGTGCAAAAATTTCGCAGTTTTTCGAGTGCTACGAAATTGGCACAGGTCTTTCGAAGCTGCAAACTTGGATATACACTGCTGGTAGTGGTCCTAACAACATATTAAAAAATCAGAACTAGCCGTTAGTTCGCGATTTTAATGTACTATATGACTGGGCTATAGTCTTGTAAAATAGAAATTGTTTGCTAATTCAACCGACCTCGTAGCTCTTATTGTTCTCAAAATAGCAATAATGGACAAAATAAAATGAACACCCTGTATAACGAAAGAATCCTAACTTTAAAAAGTCGGGATCCCGAGTTTAAAAAGTCGGGATCCCGAGTTTAAAAAGTCGGGATCCCGAGTTTAAAAAGTCGGGATCCCGAGATTAAAAAGTCGGGATCCCGTGTTTAAAAAGTCGGGATCCCGAGTTTATAAAGTCGGGATCCCGAGTTTAAAAAGTCGGGATCCCGAGTTTTAAAAGTCGGGATCCCGAGTTTTAAAAGTCGGGATCCCGAGTTTAATGTCGGGATCCCGAGTTTAAAAGTCGGGATCCCGAGTTTAAAAAGTCGGGATCCTGAGTTTAAAAAAATCACATCCTGACCCTTCTACGCCGTCGTAGAACTGGATCATGTTACAAAAATATGCATTTTCGCGGTTGAGTACTGTTGACACAGTGACGTTACAGACGAACCATATTCATACATTTTCAAACCAAGTTCCCGAGCAAAATGTGATTTGAAAGATAAGAGGGGATGATACATAACATTCTTGTAAATTATTTGTAAGAATGAAATGTCTTATTTATTACAAGATTAAAAATAAATTGATTGAAATAGAATTTCAAGATTTAAGAAAAACCGTAAAATTATACATGCATAAATGTTCTTCCCGACATATAAGATTTATTTTTAATTTGTCATATTGTCATCACTATTTCGTTTTCTTTATTTACTAATTTTAATAGAAATAGTTTTTGCTGGTTATTCAAGTTGTGAAACTAATTTTTGTTCTAGTTTAAAACAGTGCATTTTCGCGACTTATCTACCTATGACGTTATGATAGAGTACGGTTTGAAAATACGTACACTGTTGATCGACAAAAACAGCACTAAATATATATGAACATTACTTACTACAAATTTCTCGGGTAATTGTTCCAGTAATACTACTTGTTGTTGAATCTTGTCCAGTCTTCTTACCCCGATTTTCTTCGGTAATTGTATCTTTAATTTTTGTTATTGTATCTTGTCCGGTCTGCTTACAACAAATGTCTGTATTAATTGTTTCAGTAATGTTAGTTGTAAAAATTTGTCCAGACTGATTACTCCAATCTCCGATAATTGTATCATTAATATTTATTGTTGTTATTATTTCTTGCTCAGTCTGCTGCTTATTACAAATGTCTCTGGTAGCTGTTTCATTAATATTTCTTGTAGACACATCTTGTCCAGTTTGCTAAAACGTATAAGTTAAAATTGGTATTTATGTCCTTTTCGCAATTTTAAAAATATATTTTGGTTAGTAAATAATCTTCAATAGATAATTGTAATATAAAAACTTACCGAATTTCCAGTTAATATTTTCGCATAGCCTAGATTACTACGGATGTGTTCAGTTACAAAATGATCTGCACGGACTGATAATTTTTTGTGACTAAATATTCGATTTTTTATTTGATTGAAATTAGACTCCACACTGGCGGAACTACTGATGGTTGGAGAAAATGGAAAGTATGGTGTCATGACTGCAGTCCACATAGGAATAATATTAGCAATATTATTCATAAAATCAGTTACAAACAAAGGTAACACTTGCTGGTTACCTCTATCACCTTCTGTGCTTTTCTTTGCATATGCATTATTAGCTATTTGTTCCACCCACTTCTTAAATACTGACTTATTTATTATTTCTTTGATTATAATCTTTAATTCTACAGATGTTTCTTGTGTTAATTCTTCTGACATTTGCAAAAGTTCTTTAGAACCAGTAGCTATTCTCTATTTCAACCATTGTTTTTTTATTTCACATTCAGTCAATTCCCCTTTGCTGTTATTACCTTCAGTATCTGTGTAAGCAACACAAAATACCGCAACTAATATATTTTCTAAGTCCTTCATTGAATTTGTTTGAACCATTTGTCCAATGCATTTGAGGTAAAATTTTCTCGATAAAGAATGCTGACGTTTTAATGAAGGCCACTTAGATACAAGTTTCATTAGATGAGCTACATCTATTCTTAAGAAACATGACGGTTGCTCTAAATCACATTCTGGTTTGAAAATAATATTAAAACACAATTGCAGAGAGTCATACAAACTACCGCAAGATGTAAAAGTTGCAGCGCAAGCATACATTAAAGCTAGTGACATGTCTGTTACCACTTCAGAAGGTTTCAAATTTCCTGTCTTTAACCAACCTTGTAAAAAGTTGCTAATAGCAATTGTTGAATGTGATGCACTTAACATGGAACCAACCGAAAATTGTTGGTTTTTCTTTGGTCTTACAACGATATCATGTAGAAAAATATATTTTGATTTGGAGCCATCAGGATAAATTATTTTTTTGAAAGACCACCTGTGGAATCTATACGTATTCTACTGTAATTTGTAACGTGAATCTAGCTATTTGACCAATAGTATACAAAAAAAGGAGAATATCTTATATCTCGAATAATATTCGAAAATTCCGTCGCTATTTTATACTTATAAAGAGCGACTATTGGACAATGATCCAATAATTCTTTTTTTGAGAATAAATATTTAGCACCTCGTAATACGCTGAGGGAAGGTAAATCTGAAGGTTCCTTTTCTCCGAATCTCATATAATCATTAGCCAAATTTACCCTAATATTACTCGCACTGTAGTTTTGTTCAATCATCTTCTTTATTGATTCTTCTCTTACTTTTCCACTTAAAGGCCTTTTTATAGAACTTGAATGTTTCATAAAATAATTTCCTGTTAGTTTGAAATTTATAATTACAGGCTCATCTTCTTTTGGGTGATCAATTATAATTCCTTCAAGTTTGGACAAACACTGTTTACAATATGCATAAATTTTTGCATAAATTGGACCAATGTTACATATTTTATGTCTCTTGAAAATCAATGTGCAAGATATGCGAGTACATGAGAGAATCTTTCGATTAACGATGGATGTTCACGCATGTTTTGCCCAAAGATATTCTTGTCTTGTGCCTAATCGATGTTTTGATTTTAAAGTTGACACATCTTTTCTTTTATATACCGAACAACTTGGGTTGAAAGATTTATATTCCTCAGCAGAAATTATACACAAAAATTCAAACACATTTTTATCCTCATTTGAATTGTCAGATAATTTATTTATTTCACTACCTGAAGAACATGAATCACTTTTGTCAGTTTCTGTATTTGTGTCACTCGTTTCTTCGTTCTTTATTTTACGAGTAACTCCTAAAATATTCCATAAATTGTAATAATTTTTTACAACTGCTGTATAAATTCCCAGAGCAGATATTTCACAACCGTGTTCTTTTAGAATTTTCGATAATTCACACCAAATCTCATTATTTTTGTCCGTGAAATATTCAGAATTAGAGTTATAAAATTCAGATCTTGGATAATTTGTCAAAGTATTTTAAATAGTTTGTATTTCTTCGGAATTCCTTTTCATTACCATTTTTGAACGAAACACAAAGATAGAACAATAAACAAATGTTGATCTTATATCCACAACAGTTCCGAGAGTTATAGCCTCGTCTATAGTGTAGTCGGTTTATTCAAAAAGAAAAATTGAATGAAGTTAAATTTAAATAGTATAACAAAAAATAGTACATTGTTAAGGGTGTAACAGCTAAACTAGTCACCGCCATTATTTTCTTAATTACTATATATTGTATAGAAAAAAGTTGTAGGAGAATAAGGGGGACGTTTTTTTATTAAAGAATAGTATATTCTATAACAAGTATGGAATAGGTATTTCCGGGCGAGTGAAAAGTTTGTAGGCCGAGCCGCAGGCGAGGTCTACGGTTTTGTAAGTGGTGGAAATACTATTCCATACGAGTTATAGACTATACTTTCTATACTATATAATATTCAGTAACTGAAAACTACTATGGAATATACTCAGTCCGTAATACTCTTACGGAATATTATTCTGTAACAGTTTGTCAAGGATAGTGTTATAGAATAGTATATTCTGTAACAAATTTGGAATGAGGCATAGTCAGCAAGAGTGCTACGTAACGAGCCGTAGGCGAGTGTGAGATATCCACGAGTGCGGAATAGCCTTTCCAAACATGTTGCAGACTATACTTTCTATACGACTAAAAATTTTAAGTTAAATTTAAAAAACATAACCAAGAAAAACATTTGAATAAAATTGTATTGATAACATTTATATCTATAAGATATTATTTGAATACCTCATGGAATACATTAATTGTTAATTGTTATGAGTGTTTTTAGATAATTTTTTAACAGTCATTAGATGTCACTACATGTAGCTATTCCGTCACTAGTGACAGAATTATTTCGCATAGTTTTATAGAATATAAAAATTCCATAATTGAAAATGATATAAGAATGGTATTATTCTGTAATAGTCGAACAGAAAATATTTTTTAAACCAGTCGTTCTCAAGTTAGAGTACAAAGTTATACTTTTTCAAATGGCATTATCCATATTTCTTAAGCTTAATCGATAGCATATTTTTTCTGAATTCAACCATGTATATTTTATATCCTTATATAACAAAAATATTGCGAAAAATTAAATTTTAATTTAAATAAATATAATTTTTGTTTGTTCATTTTTGGTAGGCTACATATATGTAAGAAAATCATTTGAGTTCAAATTAAAACAATTTATAATTATTTGTTAATAACTTTATAATAATGTTCTATTTGATTTCATTCTTAATCATTTAAAGTGACAGATAAGGGCTGATATTCTATAACTCATGCGATAGTTATTGCACTTGCGATATTTTCGCAGGTAATTTTTGCAGGTGTTACCTAGTGATTCTGTACCTAGCTACGATAATTAAGTTGCGAAATCAACACTTGCGAAAACAAACATGTATGTTTCAGTTTGACAACACAGTTTATTTTGAATTTTACAAGTAAAGTTGACAAGACCCTAACCTCATACTTCATTCAAATTTTTCGCAAGTTGCGAAAATGACGTGCGATAACGAATTACAGAATCCCACCCCTAGCTTTTATTTTTCTTACATAGCCTACTAAAAAGTAATAATAAAAAGGTTTGTTTTTTTAATTTCTACTGACTTTTTTAGAATATTTTGTTATAAAAATATGCTATCGAATAGGTATAAAAAAATATATAACAAAAAATATATAATATTACTTTGTATGATAACTTAGGTATAGTTCGTTTAGAAATCATTTGACGAAGAATCGTTATTGTTTTATTACGGCAGCACAATAGAGGGTCCCAATAGCCTGACATGTGGCTGGGCTGTAATGAAAAATTTGAGTAGGTGTTTAAATTAAAATTACCATCTATTTATATACCTACATGGCCGCAACAAACGGTTCGCAGACCTTATAATAAGCTACGAGAAAATTAGCAAATTTTAGGTTTAAAAATTAACGTATTATAATTTTAAAAATTAGCAAATACAGCCCTGGTAATCAGTTTAGAAATTCTAGAAAGTGCAGTCTTGGTCTACAGTGGAATACTCGGCGTAAAATATATACCAGTATTCTAAATACTGAACTGGTCGACTGTACAGATCGAAATATTTTGGGATTGTGGTTTGAGCTATTGTGCACCTATAATAAAACGATAAAGAGTTTTCGTCAAATGATCCCTAGATGAACTATACCACTGGTTTAAAATAATATATATCTTTAAACAAATGTCCCCCTCCTACAACTTTGCTCAATAGAATTTTTTTATCTATAATAATAAAAAAAATAATAATCGGGGTGACTCGTTTAGCTGATATACCCTGTATAACTAAGTGCTGTAAATTGAATACGGCTCGAGGCTCAAACTTCACACTTGTGTGAAATAACCTTTGAGTACGTGTTGTACATTATTCTTTTTCGACGACTACAATTTATAAAATTGAACATTACCTGCAACTGTCAAACTTTTAAATACAAGTTTTAGGGCTACTCGTGCGAAATAAATTCCACATATCATGTTCAGAAGCATTTGATTGGCTAACGAGCTCATTGCACACGTGTGACGTACAATGACCAACTTTTGCTAATAGTAAAATTATGTATTTTGGGTAGTGGTTGTTTGAAAAGAGTATTTTCTAGCTACACAATACACAAATATTGAAAAAAATACTTAATTATTTGAATAAGTATACAAATATAATGGGATATATAAAATACATAATACGCATCGGCGCGATTAATTTTATTCGTAATTTCGTTCAGAATTAACAATTTAAATTTTCGGCAAATATTCTAATGTATATTACCAAAGGGTAAGGCATGAGTTATAAAACATGTACTATCTTTTACTGCCTTATTAGTGCCCTAGAAATAACGAATTAATTATTTATATTTACAGAGTTATTAACATTTATTTTATTTTGATGCTAATAAGAATAAATTAATTGTTAATTGTTAAATGAAATATTCACAATTATTTATTATTAGTGCTAACTTCACGCTAGCACTAAAAGGATTAAAATTAAAAATTTTTCTTTTACATATTTTTACTGCCTCAAAGGTGGCCTTTAGTGCTCTAAAAACTATTATTGAAATGTTTATAGATATCTGTTTATTTATAATTATTTTATTGAAAGCGTGAAGTTGGAACTAAGGGTGTGTTATTTTTCACATTTCTTCAATTTTTTGGGTATATGTTTAGTGCCTCATTAGCGCTCTTTAGTGCCCTAAATAATATTTTCAAAACTAATTAAATATACCGTTTAATTAATAAATGTTTGTTTGGAGCGCGAAGTTTTTTTAAATAATATATTTATTAATAAGAATATGATTTATTGCAAAAAACATTTGATACACTTAATTCGTTACATTATATGTCTAACCTCGGTGCAAAATTAAATCACAATAAATAATAGAATATTTATCATTATCCCTAGTTTCTACCACACCCTGGTTTCTACAAATATCAGTGACAGATAGTGTTAAAAAATAATGTCAGGACCTAAATTTAACCAGTTTCCCTAAAACTGGATTATTTGATTTTATAGGGTTTATGATTTAAGTTCCCTGATTGGTTAAAATTAGTGCTTTACGATTAATCGATTAATTGTGTGACGTAATTATTCGGTTTTGCAATTAATCGATTAATTGCATCACGAAATTAATTGCATTTGACCATTAAACGATTAATTGTATGATGCAATTAATTGCAATTTGAAATTTATCGATTAATTGCATGATGCAAATAATTGCAATTTGCAATTAATCGATACTTGCATAAAGCAATTAATTGTAATTTGCAATTAATTGATTAATTGCATGATGCAATTAATTGGAATGTGCAATTAATCGATTAATTGATTATTTGTAAAACCAATTAATTAAATTATGCAATTAATTGATTAATTGTGAAGCACTAGTTAAAACTTGAACTATACTCTATGTCACATAAGAAAAAACGAATGCCACATCAAATAAACAAAAAACCGACAACAGAAGTATCTACTGTCTGTGTCCAATATGCCTTATAAGACAGTGACAGCAGATTTGTTTGTCGGTTTTTTGTTCATTTCATGTGGCATTAGTGTTTTTCAACCGGATATGGACTATAAGTTTACTAGACTGTAAAATTGAAATAAATATTTCGATCGTATTATTTAATTGTTAAACTTCGTAGCGGATGCAGCGGGAAGATATGTGCTGGCCACATCCAATTTTTAAATTTATTATGGCACTGTATATTTGTCAATAAAAATTGATGCTATATACTTCATACTGTAATGTTAAAATACATGAATCATTTAGTAATTAAAACTAATTTTTATTTACTGCTACTTATAAAGTATAATCCTATATTTTAAATAAACATACATAAACATACATAATAAATAAATTAAGAAACAGTAAAAAATAACAGAATTAATATTAAAGAGAAGAATCCATACGAAGACCATTAATTTGTTTATAAAAATTACCATTGAAACTAAAATAATTTTGATTAAACATACGCATAATTATTTCCTTTCCCATTCAATTTTTACAAATGTAGGATCATAGTTATGGGTGGAAAATAACATTATTTTTAAATACTATTTAATTAAAAATATTTTCTGTCAATATATGTACATACTGGAAGATAACTTGGTACGTCAAAAGAATTTATTGCAGTTCACTATTCCTAAGTTGCGTTCTGCCAAATATTTATTTTTACTTTGATGCCGCATGGTTCCAGAGGTGAATAGTGATTTTACAACCTTCTATTGCCTTACACAAAGAAACTTTCTACGTAATCCTCCCAAACTCGGGGTGCCAGATACCTACATTTCAACCCCACAAGTTATATTTATACATAAGCGTAGGTGCATATTTTGTATTATGTTTATATAAATAAATACTTTTTCGTACTCATGCATTGAAATGTGTTTTTTCGCGTTGCCTAAGCAACGCCTGGAAGGTCAATTTCCCAGGTCTCCACCAGATAGGTGACCGGGAAATTTTGGAAAAAACACTCCTACTTCTACAGCATTTATTAAAAAACTATTTTTACAATAAAATAGTATAATGTTTCAAACATTCTTTTACATAATAATAATAAAAGAGAATAGTGGATTATTGAATGAAATTTATTTTAGAAAAAGTAAATTTAGTGCATTTGATGAACAATGTTGGCAACAACTGCTGTCATGTTGACAGATTGACAGCACTTGTTAGTACTGAAACACATAACCACAAATCATTTTGTGTATACAATAAATAAAAATATTTGTACAAATAGAAAATTAATTATTGATTTTATGATTTTCGTACGAAAAATATTGTACAAACCTCTTGCGTGAACTGGGTTTCCGGAATCGTTCTATGGCAGCGCTCGCGAGCTCGCGCCGCCAAACACTCCTCCGGAAACCAGTCGTTCCCGCATTTGGTATGTAAATAACTATTTTGTAATAAATGTTAATGACGATTGTACCTAATACAGATTCATATAATATAAATAATGATTTTGTAATGTTTATTTTTATATAAATATATATATTTTTTTGAAATATTAGTAACTTTATTAAACTTCATTCTACTTTGGTACGCCTACGGATTTTACCACTGTCCCTTAACCGTAGTGATAATGAGAATTTCCCTGACGCGCCAAGTTATCTTGATTGATTTTTGAAACATAGAAACCGATTCATATATTTAAATATATTTTCAGACAACCACTATGGAAAGTACCTAATATCACACGCTAAACTATTAGTGAAAGTTGGTCATTATATATCATTACCAATACCTAATGCGCTCGTTAGCCCATTAGGTGCGTCTCAACCCGTGTAAAATATATTTTAATTCAACAAATTGTAGTCGTCTGAAAAGTACAGTGTACAACACGTGCTGAAAGGATATTTCAATTTTCAGCACTAGTCATCATATATACTATTATATACAGTATGTTAATTAAAAACCCGGACATATGTAGGGATAGTTACAATTTTTTTAATGCGCATTGCTTCTATTTATTTTTATAGTTTTATACACTAAAATTTACTGAATAAAACCCTTTATTTTTTATATACAATTGTTTTTGTACCTTTGGTAGTCCAATAAACTTAATATGAATATTTCTTAAACAATAATTCAATATGAATGTCTGCGTTAATTAAATTCCTTAGGCCAGATCTATAGCATTTAACAATTTGTAGCTTTTCTTCGTGAGTATAAATATTCATAATAGTTGATAATTAGAGCAATAAATAGAAAATAATAATACACAATTTTTAGACAAGAAAGTAGTGTATGATACTGCTATAATGACTATGAAAATATCGTTCGTTAGGTTCGTTAACAGAAACACACCTTATTTTACAAGAACATTTTATATTCTCAAAGCTACAATTAAACGGTAATGAACATAAACTAGTATAGCTTCTCGTAGTCAACTCAAATTTTCAACATTGACAGTTAATCTGACAATCATATTTTTAAATTTAACATTCTAAATTCTTTTTTAATAAATTTTAAAATCAACTTTATTCTGCTACCAATGGTACGAAATAAACAATAATTATATCAAAAAATCGGAATATTAAGCGGCCAAAAACATTGATATATTGTTAAATCCCTTGTTCGGGTTTTTGATAAACACAATTTATATGTTATCTACATACAAATTTTTTGTAAAATAATGCTTACCAAATTTTATCCTGATTATGTGCTTCTAATTAATATGACAGTTGCGGAAATAAATAAGAATTTAAAATAGACGCTAACAGATTCACTCAGCTCAATGTCCGTTTGCTAGTAAATATCAAATGCAAGTAACGAAGCAAATGAAATGCTTCAAAATTTTCAAATATGACAACATTACAATAAACTTAACATAGGTTTATAATACAATAATATGGATTATTGGTTTAAAATCCTCAACAACGGCAATATAATGATTAAACGACCCTCAATTAACCCAAAATATTACCCAAAATAAATTAAAATGTAAACTCTGTCACTGGTTTAAGAAGTTACGCACTGTTTTATTGCACGTTCCCATTTGACGTTTATTTATGTATAAATAAAATGTGTTTGTTTTAAATCGTACAGTATTATTACTATACATATAATATGCTCGTACATGCTAGACATAAGAGTTAATACAATCATGAAAACATTAAGGCAATGCAAAAATTGATGTTTGAGGGTTGTTTTGGAATGTTATTGAAACACTAGAACTTCAACTAAAATAATTAAGCAATCGGATTACATGATTTCAATGCAAAATTAGATTACTTATATGTTGATATGCTGCTTTATGTCACAAATATTACATTGTTACATTTTTGACTTTAAGAAAAGACTCCTTAATCCGTTAAATGTAAGTTCACAGATTGTTTTGGATCACACACCTCTAATTCTAACTTCACGCTCTGAATAAACAATTATTATTTATGTAATATATTTAATTATGTATATATTAATTATAGTATATTTAATTAGTTTTGAAAATATTTTACAGGGCACGACAGGGCATCAATGTGGCACTAAACTTAATAAACTTATGTGTAAAAAAAAATTGAAGAAAGTTGCATATAACACACCCTTAGTGATAACTTCACGATCTGAATAAAATAATTATGAATAAATCGATATCTATAAACAATTCCGAAATAGTTTTTAGGGCACCTCTGAGGCACTAAAGATATGTAAAAGAAAAAAAATAATTTTAATCCTTTTAGTGCTGACTAACAAAGAACAATTAATTTATTCTTATTAGGGCACCAAAAGGCGCCTGAGGCACTAAAGATATTAAAAAAAAAATATCAATAATATAACCCTTTGGTGCCAACGTGAAAATAAAACAAATGGTAATAACACTGTAAACATAAACAATTAATTAGTTGTTTTTAGAGCACTAATGAGGCACTAAACGATAGTATATGTTTTATAATTCGTGCCTTATCCTTCAAGAACCCGTCACTTTAAGGTTTAACCAATTGATTTCACAGCATAAGTGTAAATATAAATGATGTTCAGAATTAAAAACTGCATCCAACGAGGCTTTAATTATTGCTATAAAACATTCTGTTCACAAAATAAACGTAAATTAAAATTGACATTTTTAACCTGCTTGTAGAGTGCCATAAGTACTATTATCTGTTTTGTCAATGAATTGTTATATTATTTTTAAATGTCAAGTTTGTGTAATTTAATTATGATATTATTATACTCTTTTATCGTTATAATAATATGCCTGTTTTCTGGTTTTCTTTATTCTTACAAAAATACATTATGGTAAAAGTCAAATTAATTAATTGAAGTATTTATTTATTTATCGGTCATATTTGTTTGAGTGTGCATGGTACTATGTAAACAGGTTAGAAATATCGATTTTAATTCACGTATATTTCGTGAACAGAACGTTTAATATCAATAAAGAAAAGCTCGTTGAATGCAGATTTTCATTCTAAATAACTTTTTATTTATATTTGTGCTGTAAAATTAATAGAGCAAAATAGAGCGAAATTAAAAAACTAACTTTGTATTTCCTATATGTCAAAATAAAAGTAGACACCCGGAATACGCTATTCAAGTATAATTTCCAGCATTCCAGATATGGTTTGTGACGTTAAAAGACGGGAGCAGAAAACACAAATTCTGACATTTCTAACCTATAAATTACAACTACTTTGAGTTTTCTCTTTTTTCACCCGAGTAGATCTCGGTCGCCCCGATATTACGTATATCACCGAAAAGTTTACATTCAATTACATTACATTCAATAAGTTGCAAAATCGTAATGTCAGCCTTCATATGCGACAGGCTGCGTAAAAGTCATTGTGAACGAACCGAAAATCACGCAAAATTTATAAAACTAGAAAGTTTAACGATATGATTTTGTTACATATTCCTATTATACCGAATTAAATAAAATATGAAAATAATTTTTCTTAACAAACATTATATTATATGAATTCTAAATTTTATTTACTAATTATTACAGGTGTTACAAACAGTGCCGTATTATCCAATAGGCATGTAAGGCACGTGCCTAGGGGCCACAGGCTCAGAGGGGGCACCAGCGTTAACAATTTTTTTAATAGATATTTTTATTGTTTTAGAATATAATTTTTATTTATGATTTTTAATTCTGCGAAAATATTTTACAAATTTACAATATTTTCAATGAATTTACCGTGCAAACTTTATCCTTGTAGGCATCAAGATGTTTATAACTCCCCATGTTATATATTACTTTCAGTATTATTTAAAATAAGTAGGGGTTAAGTTGTTTATTAGCTGGCGCTCTGATGCATCTGAACCTAGGTTTTGAAATGTAAATTCGTACAATGGGGGGGCTGACATGTATTAGGCTCCCACACCCTTATTAAGGAGGTGCTAGGTTAGTTATTACTGGAGCTAGCTGGTGCTAGCTCTGATACATCTGGAGCTAGCTTTTGAAATGTAAATTCGTACAATGGGGGGGCTGACATGTATTAGGCTTCCACACCCTTATTAAGGTGGTGCTAGGTTAGTTATTACTGGAGCTAGCTGGTGCTAGCTCTGATGCATCTGGTGCTAGATCTTGAAATGTAAATTCGTACAATGGGGGGGCTGACATGTATTAGGCTCCCACACTCTTATTAAGGTGGTGCTAGGTCAGTTATTACTGGAGCTAGCTTTTGAAATGTAAATTCATACAATGGGAGGCTGACATATATTAGGCTCCCACACCCTTATTAAGGTGGTGCTAGGTCAGTTATTACTGGAGCTAGCTAGTGCTAGCTCTTATGCATCTGGAGCTTGCATTTGCAATAATCAAAACTACACCATAAGGGGGCTAACATCCATAGAAATGATCATAAAACATGAATATGAATGTTTTAACAAAAATACCCATGTCAAGAATAGGTAAAATCTGACTTTATTTTTGTAAAATATCATATAAATATTTGCTTCCGCGCCCGAATTTTATAAATCTTTATCATATTTTAGCTAAAACAAAACATTGCAACAAGAAAATTCCTATTTCAAGAGTGGTAGGTATTCTAGAATCCAGCCAATGTAGCTTACAATATACAACGTATTCATCAAAAAAAGGTAAAATCTGACATTATTTTTGTAAAAAATTATATAAATATTTGCTTCCGCGTCCGAATTTTATAATTTTTCATCATATTTTAGCTAAAAGAAAACATTGCAACAAGAAAATTGCTATTTCAAGTGTGGTAGGTATTCTAGAATCCAGCCCATGTAGCTTACAATATACAACGTATTCATTAATATGACACCCGAAAATTTAATGTTTATTATCTGATTGGTACCACGTTTTGGTCACTTTTGCACGTCCAATGCTTAAAACCATTCATAGTATAGATCCTAAAGCATGAATATGAATGTTTTAACAAAAATATCCGTTTAAAGAATAGGAAAAATCTGACTTTAATTTTGTAAAAAATCATTTAAATATTTGCTTCCCCGCCTGAATTTTATAATTCTTTATCATATTTTAGATAAAAGAAAACATTGCAACAAGAAAATTGCAATTTCAAGTGTGTTAGGTATTCTAGAATCCGGCCCATGTTGCTTACAATATACAACGTATTCATTAATATGACACCCGAAAATTGAATGTTTATTATCTGATTGGTACCTCGTTTTGGTCACTTTTGCACGTCGAATGACTAAAACCATCCATAGTCTAGATCCTAAAGCATGAATATGAATGTTTTAACAAAAATATCCATTTTAAAAATAGGTAAAATCTGACTTTATTTTTGTAAAAAATCATATAACTATTTGCTTCCGCGCCCGAATTTAAAAATTCTTAATCATATTTTAGCTAAAAGAAAATATTGCAACAAAATTATTGCTATTTCAAGTGTGGTAGGTATTCTAGAATCCAGCCAATGTAGCTTATAATTTACAACGTATTCAATAAAATGACACCCGAAAATTGAATGTACATTATTTTGTTGGTACCACAATTTGGTCACTTTTGCATGTCTAATGCTTAAAACCATCCATAGTATAGATTCTAAAGCATGAATATGAATGTTTTAACAAAAATATCCATTTGAAAAATAGGTAAAATCTGACTTTAATTTTGTAAAAATTATATAAATATTTGCTGCCGCGCCCTAATTTTATAATTCTTTATCATATTTTAGCTAACAGAAATCATTGCAACAAATAAATTGCTATTTTAAGTGTGGTAGGTATTCTAGAATCCAGCAAATGAAGCTTACAATATACAACTTATTCATCAAGAAAAGTTAAAATCTGACAATATTTTTGTAAAATATCATATAAATATTTGCTTCCGCGCCCGAATTTTATAATCCTTTAACATATTTTAGCTAAACGATAACATTAAAAAAAGAAAAATGCTATTTCAAGTGTGGTAGGTATTCTAGAATCCAGCCCCTGTAGCTTACAATATACAACGTATTCATCAAGAATAGGTAAAATCTGACTTTATTTTTGTAAAAAATCATATAAATATTTGCTTCCGCGCCCGAATTTTATAATATTTTATCATATTTTAGCTAAAAGAAAACATTGCAACAACGAAATTATTATTTCAAGTGTGATAGGTATTCTAGAATCCAACCCATATAGCTTACAATATACAACGTATTCATCAATATTAGCTAAAATCTGACTTTATTTTTGTAAAAAATCATATAAATATTTGCTTCCGCGAACGTATTTTATAACTCTTCATCATATTTTAGGTAAAAGAAAACATTGCAACAAGAAAATTGCTATTTCAAGTGTGGTATATATTCTAGAATCCAGCCCATGTAGCTCACAATATACAACGTATTTATCAAGAATAATTAAAATCTAACTTTATTTTTGTGAAAAATCATTTAAATATTTGCTTCTGCGCCCGAATTTTATAATTCTTCATCATAATTTAGCTAAAAGAAAACATTGCAACAAGAAAACTGCAATTTCAAGTGTGGTAGGTATTCTAGAATCCAGCCCATGTAGCTTACAATATACAACGTATTCATCAAGAATAGGTAAAATCTGACATAATTTTTGTAAAGAATCATATAAATGTTTGCTTCCGCGCCCAAATTTTATAATTCTTTATCATATTTTAGCTAAAAGAAAACACTGCAACAAAAAAATTACTATTTCAAGCGTGGTAGTTATTCTAGAATCCAGCCCATGTAGCTAACAATATACAACGTATTTATCAAAAAAAGGTAAAATCTGAATTTATTTTTGTAAAAAATCATGAGTATTTGCTTCCGCGTCTGAATTTTATAATTTTTTATCATATCTTACCTAAAAGAAAACATTGCAACAAGAAAATTGCAATTTCAAGTGTGGTAGGTATTCTAGAATCTAGCCCATGTATCCTACATTATACAACGTATTTCTTAAATGACACCCGAAAATTGAATGTTTATTATCTGATTGGTACCACGCTTTAGTCACTTTTGCATGTTTAATGCTTAAAACCATCCATAGTATTGATCCTAAAGCATGAATATGAATTTTTTAACAAAAATATATATTTCAAGAATAGGTAAAATCTGACTTAATTTTTGTAAAAAATCATATAAATGTTTGCTTCCGCGCCCGAATTTTATAATTTTTATCATATATTAGCTAAAAGAAAACATTGCAACAAGAAAATTGCTTTTACAAGTGTGGTAGGTATTCTAGAATCCAGCCCATGTAGCCTACATTATACAACGTATTTATTAAAATGACACCCAAAAATTTAATGTTTATAATCTGATGGGTACCACGTTTTGGTCACTTTTGCATGTCCAATGCTTAAAACAATCCATAGTATTGATCCTAAAGCATGAATATGAATGTTTTAACAAAAATATCTATTAAAGAATTGTTAAATCTGACTTTATATTTGTAAAATATCTTATAAATATTTGCTTTCGCACCCGAATTTTAAAATCCTTTATCATATTTTAGCTAAAAGAAAACATTGCAACAACGAAATTGTTATTTCAAGTGTGGTAGGTATTCTAGAGTCCAGCCCATGTAGCTTACAATATATAACGTATTTATTAAAATGACACCCGAAAATTGTATGTTTATTGTCTGATTGGCACCACTTTTGCATGTCCAATGTTTAAAACCATACATGGTATAGATCCTAAAGCATGAATATGAATGTTTTGACAAAAATATCCATTTCAAGAATAGGTAAAATCTGACTTCATTTTTGTATAAGATCATATAAAAATTTACTTCCGCGCCAGAATTTTATAATTCTTCAACATATTTGAGCTAAAAGAAAACATTGCAACAAGAAAATTGCTATTTCACGTAAGTTAGGTATTCTAGAATCCAGCCCATGTAGCTTACAATATACAACGTATTCATCAAGAAAAGGTAAAATCTGACATTATTTTTTTAAAAAATCATATAAATATTTGCTTCCGCGCCTGAATTTTATAATTCTTCTTCATAATTTAGCCAAAAGAAAACATTGCAACCAGATAATTGCTATTTCAAGGGTGGTAGGTAATGTAGAATCCAGCCCATGTAGCTTACAATATACAACGTATTCATTAAAATGACCCCCGAACATTGAAAGTTTATTATGTTTATGGTACCACGTTTAAGTCACTTTGGCATGTCCAATGCTTAAAACCATCCATAGTATAGATCCTAAAGCATGAATATGAATGTTTAACAAAAATATCCATTTCAAGAATGGGTAAAATCTGACTTTATTTTTATAAAAAATCATATAAATATTTGCTTCCGCCCCCGAATTTTATAATTCTTCATTATATTTTAGCTAAAAGAAAACAATGCAACAAGATAATTGCTATTTCAAGTGTGGTAGGTATTCTAGAATCCAGCCAATGTAGATTACAATATACAACGTAATCATTAAAATGACACTCGCAAATTGAATGTTTATTATCTGATTGGCACCACGTTTTTGTCACTTCTGCATTTCCAATGCTTAATAACATCCATAGTATTGATTTTAAAGCATGAATGTGAATGTTTTAACAAATATATCCATTAAAGAATAGGTAAAATTTGACATTATTTTTGTAAAAAATCTTATAAATATATGCTTCCGCACCCGAATTTTATAATTCTTTATCATATTTTAGTTAAAAGAAAATATTACAGCAAGAAAATTGCTATTTCAAGTGTGGTAGGTATTCTAGAATCCAGCCCATGTAGCTTGCAATATACAACGTATTCATCAAGAATAGGAAATATCTGACTTTACTTTTGTAAAATATCATATAAATATTTGCTTCCGCGCGCGAATTTTATAATCCTTTAACATATTTTAGCTAAAAGAAAACATTGCAAAAAGAAAAATGCTATTTCAAGAGTGGTAGGTATTCTAGAATCCAGCCCCTGTAGCTTACAATATACTACGTATTCATCAAGAATAGGTAAAATCTGACTTTATTTTAGTAAAAAATCATATAAATATTTGCTTTCGCGCCCGAATTTTATAAATTTTCATCATATTTTAGCTAAAAGAAAACATTGCAACAATGAAATTTCTATTTCAAGTGTGGTAGATATTCTAGAATCCAACCCATGTAGCTTACAATATACAACGTATTCAACAATATTAGGTAAAATCTGATTTTATTTTTTTAAAAAATCATATAAATATTTGCTTTCTCGCCCGAATTTTATAATTATTCATCATATTTTAGTTAAAAGAAAACATTGCAACTAGATAATTGCTGTTTCAAGTGTGGTATGTATGCTAGAATCCAGCACATGTAGCTTATAATATACAACGTATTCATTAAAATGACACCCGAAAATTGAATGTTTATTATCTAATTTAAACCACGTTTTGGTCACTTTTGCGTGTCCAATGCTTAAAACCATCCATAGTATCGATCCTAAAGCATGAATATGAATGTTTTAACAAAAATATTCATTTCAAGAATTGATAAAATCTGACTTTATTTTTGTATAAAATCATATTAATATTTGCTTCCGCGCTCGAATTTTGTCATTCTTCATCATATTTTAGCTAAAAGAAAACATTGCAACAAGAAAATTGCTATTACAAGTGTGGTAGGTATTCTATAATCCAGCCCATGTAGCTTACAATATACAATGTATTCATCAAGAATAGGTAAAATATGACTTTATTTTTGTAGAAAATCATATAAATATTTGCTTCCGCCCCCGAATTTTATAATTCTTCATTATATTTTAGCTAAAAGAAAACATTGCATCAAGATAATTGCTATTTCAATTGTGGTAGGTATTCTGGAATCCAGCCCATGTAGCTAACAATATACAACGTTTTCATTAAAATCACACCAAAAAATTGAATGTTTATTATCTGTTTGGTACCATGTTTTGGTCACTTTTGCATGTCCAATGCTTAAAACCATCCATAGTATAGATACTAAAGCATGAATATAAATAGTTTAACAAAAATATCCGTTTCAAAAATAGGAAAAATATGACTTAATTTTTGTAAAAAATCATATAAATATTTGCTTCCACGCCTGAATTTTATAATTCTTTATCATATTTTAGCTAAAAGAAAACATTGCAACAAGAAAATTGCTATTTCAAGTGTGGTAGGTATTCTAGAATCCAGCCCATGTAACTTACAATATACCACATATTCATTAAAATAACACCCGAAAATTGAATGTTTATTATCTGATTTAAACCACGTTTTGGTCACTTTTGCGTGTCCAATGCTTAAAACCATCCATAGTATAGATCCTAAAGCATGAATATGAATGTTTTAACAAAAATATCCATTTTAAAAATAGGTAAAATCTGACTTTATTTTTGTAAAAAATCATATAAATATTTGCTTCCGCGCCCGAATTTTATAATTCTTCATAATATTTTAGCTAAAAAAAACATTTTAATAAGAAAATAGCTATTTCAAGTGAGGTAGGTATTCTAGAATCCAGACCATGTAGTTTACAATATACAACGTATTCATCTAAAATAGGTAAAATCTGAATTTATTTTTGTATAAAATCATATAAATATTTGCTTCCGCGCTCGAATTTTATAATTCTTCATCATATTTTAGCTAAAAGAAAACATTGCAGCAAGAAAATTGCTATTTCAAGTGTGGTAGGTATTCTAGAATCCAGCTTATATAGCTTAAATTATACAACGTATTCATCAACAAAAGGAAAAATCTGACTTTATTTCTGTAAAAAATCATATAAATATTCGCTTCCGCGCCCGAATTTTATAATTTTTCATCATATTTTAGCTAAAAGAAAACATTGCAACAAGAAAATTGCTATTTCAAGTGTGGTACGTATTCTAGAATCCAGCCCATGTAGCTAACAATATACAACGTATTCATTAAAATGACCCCCGAAAATTCAATGTTTGTTATCTGATTGGTACCACGTTTTGGTCACTTTTGCATGTCCAACGCTTGAAACCATCCATAGTATTGATACTAAAGCATGAATATGAATGTTTTAACAAATATAACCATTAAAGATAGGTAAAATCTGACATTATTTTTGTAAAAAATCTTATAAATATTTGCTTCCGCGCCCGAATTTTATAATTTTTCATTATATTTTATCTAAAAGAAAACATTGCAACATGAAAATTGTTATTTCAAGTGCGGTAGGTATTCTTGAATCCAGCCCATGTAGCTTACAATATACAACGTATTCATTAAAATTACATCAGAAAATTGAATGTTTATTATCTGATTGGTAACATGTTTTGGTTACTTTTGCATGTCGAATGCTAAAATTATCCATAGTATAGATCCTAAAGCATGAATATGAATGTTTTAACAAAAATATCCATTTCAAGGATAGGTAAAATCTGACATTATTTTTGAAAAAAATCATATAAATATTTGCTTCCGCGCCCGAATTTTATAATTCTTTATCATATTTTAGCTATAAAGTAACATTGCAATAAGAAAATTGCTATTTCAGGTGTGGTAGGTATTTTAGAATCCAGTCCATGTAGCTTACAATATACAACGTATTCATTAAAATGACACCCGAAAATTGAATGTTTATTATGTGTTTGGTACCGCGTTTTTGGCACTTTTGCACGTTCAATACCTAAAACCATCCATAGTATAGATCCTAAAGCATAATTATGAATGTTTTAACAAAAATATCCATTTCAAGAATAGGTAAAATCTGACTCTATTTTTGTAAAAAATCATATAAATATTTGCTTCCGCGCCCGAATTTTATAATTCTTAATCATAATTTAGCTAAAAGAAAACATTGCAACAAGAAAATTGCTATTTCAAGTGTGGAAGTTATTCTAGAATCCAGCCCATGTAGCTTACAATATACAAAGTATTCATTAAAATGACCCCCGAAAATTCAATGTTTGTTATCTGATTGGTACCACGTTTTGGTCACTTTTGCATGTCCAACGCTTGAAACCATCCATAGTATTGATACTAAAGCATGAATATGAATGTTTTAACAAATATAACCATTAAAGATAGGTAAAATCTGACATTATTTTTGTAAAAAATCTTATAAATATTTGCTTCCGCACCCGAATTTTATAATTCTTTCTCGTATTTTAGCTAAAAGAAAACATTGCAACAAGGATATTACTATTTCAAGTGTAATAGGTATTCTAGAATCCAGCCCATGTAGCTCACAATATACAACGTATTCATTAAAATGACACCCGATAATTGAATGTTTATTGTCTGATTTGAACCACGTTTTTGTCACTTTTGCATGTCCAATGCTTAAAACCATCCATAGCATAGATCCTAAAGCGTGAATATGAATGTTTTAACAAAAATATCCATTTAATGAATAGGTAAAATCTGACTTAATTTTTGTAAAAAATCATATAAATATTTGCTTCCGCGCCCCAATGTTTTAATTTTTCATCATATTTTAGCTAAAAGAAAACATAGCAACAAGTAAATTGCTATTTCAAGTGTGGTAGGTATTCTAGAATGCAGCCCTTGTAGCTTACAATATACAACGTATTCATCAAAAATAAGTAAAATCTTACTTTATTTTTGTAAAAAAATCATATAAATATTTGCTTCCGCGCCCGAATTTTATAATTCTTCATCATATTTTATCTAAAAGAAAACATTGCAACATGAAAATTGTTATTTCAAGTGTGGAAGGTATTTTTGAATCCAGCCCATGTAGCTTATAATATACAACGTATTCATTAAAATGACATCCGAAAATTGAATGTTTATTATCTGATTGGTACCACGTTTTGGTCAATTTTGCATGTCCAATGCTTAAAATCATCCATAGTATAGATCCTAAAGCATAAATATGAATGTTTTAACAAAAATACCAATTTCAAGAATAGATAAAATCTGACTTTATTTTTTAAAAAATCGTATAAATATTTGCTTTCGCGCCCTAATTTTACAATTCGTTATCATATTTTAGCTAAAAGAAAACATTGCAACAAGTAAATTGCTATTTCAAGTGTGGTAGGTATTCTAGAATCCAGCCCATGTAGCTAACAATATACAACGTATTCATCAAGAATAGGTAAAATCTGACTTTATTTTTGTAAAAAATCATATAAATATATGCTTCCGCGCCCGAATTTTATAATTTTTCATTATAATTTATCTAAAAGAAAACATTGCAACATGAAAATTGTTATTTCAAGTGCGGTAGGTATTCTTGAATCCAGCCCATGTAGCTTACAATATACAACGTATTCATTAAAATTACATCAGAAAATTGAATGTTTATTATCTGATTGGTACCATGTTTTGGTTACTTTTGCATGTCGAATGCTAAAATTATCTATAGTATAGATCCTAAAGCATGAATATGAATGTTTTAACAAAAATATCCATTTCAAGGATAGGTAAAATCTGACATTATTTTTGAAAAAAATCATATAAATATTTGCTTCCGCGCCCGAATTTTATAATTCTTTATCATATTTTAGCTATAAAGTAACATTGCAATAAGAAAATTGCTATTTCAAGTGTGGTAGGTATTTTAGAATCCAGTCCATGTAGCTTACAATATACAACGTATTCATTAAAATGACACCCGAAAATTGAATGTTTATTATCTGATTGGTACCGCGTTTTTGGCACTTTTGCACGTTCAATACCTAAAACCATCCATAGTATAGATCCTAAAGCATAATTATGAATGTTTTAACAAAAATATCCATTTCAAGAATAGGTAAAATCTGACTCTATTTTTGTAAAAAATCATATAAATATTTGCTTCCGCGCCCGAATTTTATAATTCTTAATCATAATT
Organism: Stenolophus ochropezus; assembly: GCA_035578165.1. Classification (NCBI taxonomy): domain Eukaryota; kingdom Metazoa; phylum Arthropoda; class Insecta; order Coleoptera; family Carabidae; genus Stenolophus; species Stenolophus ochropezus. Next base: position 76,158 of record JAQOWZ010000141.1, read on the forward strand.
TAGCTAAAAGAAAACATTGCAACAAGAAAATTGCTATTTTAAGTGTGGAAGTTATTCTAGAATCCAGCCCATGTAGCTTACAATATACAACGTATTCATTAAAATGACTCCCGAAAATTTAATGTTTGTTATCTGATTGGAACCACGTTTTGGTCACTTTTGCATGTCCAACGCTTAAAACCATCCATAGTGTTGATACTAAAGCATGAATATGAATGTTTTAACAAATATAACCATTAAAGATAGGTAAAATCTGACATTATTATTGTAAAAAATCTTATAAATATTTGCTTCCGCACCCGAATTTTATAATTCTTTCTCATATTTTAGCTAAAAGAAAACATTGCAACAAGGATATTACTATTTCAAGTGTAATAGGTATTCTAGAATCCAGCCCATGTAGCTCACAATATACAACGTATTCATTAAAATGACACACGATAATTGAATGTTTATTGTCTGATTTGAACCACGTTTTTGTCACTTTTGCATGTACAATGCTTAAAACCATCCATAGCATAGACCCTAAAGCGTGAATATGACTGTTTTAACAAAAATATCCATTTAAAGAATAGGTAAAATCTGACTTTATTTTTGTAAAAAATCATATAAATATTTGCTTCCGCGGCCCCAATTTTTTAATTTTTCATCATATTTTAGCTAAAAGAAAACATAGAAACAAGTAAATTGCTATTTCAAGTGTGGTAGGTATTCTAGAATGCAGCCCTTGTAGCTTACAATATACAATGTATTCATTAAAATGACACTCGAAAATTGAATGTTTATTATCTGATTGGTACCACGTTTTGGTCACTTTTGCACGTCGAATGCCTAAAACCATCCATAGTCTAGATCCTAAAGCATGAATATGAATGTTTTAACAAAAATATCCATTTCAAAAATAGGTAAAATCTGACTTTATTTTTGTAAAAAATCATATAAATATTTGCTTCCGCGCCCGAATTATATAAATCTTCATCATATTTTAGCTAAAAGAAAACATTGCAACAAGATATTTGCTTTTTTAAGTGTTGTAGGTATTCTAGAATCCAGCTCATGTAGCTTACAATATAGAAAGTATTCATAAAGAATAGGTAAAATCTGACATTATTATTATAAAAAATCATTAAAATATTGTTTTCCGCGCTTGAATTTTATAATGTTTCATCATATTTTAGCTAAAAGAAAACATTGAATCAAGAACCTTGCTATTTCAAGTGTGGTAGGTATTCTAGAATCCAGCCCCTATAGCTTACATTATACAACGTATTCATTAAAATGACACCTGAAAACTGAATGTCTATTTTTTGATTGGTACCACGTCTTGGTCACTTTTGCATGTCCAATGGTAAAATTATCCATAGTTTAGATCCTAAAGCATGAATATGAAAGTTTTAACAAAAATATCCTTTTCAAGAATTGATAAAATATGACTTTTTTTGTAAAAAATCTTATAAATATTTACTTCCGCGCCCGAATTTTATAATTCTTTACCATATTTTAGCTAAAATATAACATTACAACAAGAAAATTGCTATTTCAAGTGTGGTAGGTACTCTCGAGTCCAGCCCATGTGGCTTACAATATACAACGTATTTATCAATAATAGGTAAAATCTGACTTTGTTTTTGTAAATATATATATATATATATATATATATATATATATATATATATATATATATATGTATATATTTGCTTCCGCGGCCGAATTTTATAATTCCTTATCATATTTTAGGTAAAAAAAAACATTGCAACAAGAAAACTGCTATTTCAAGTGTGGTAGGTATTCTAGAATCCAGCCCATGTAGCTTACAATATACAACATATTCATCAAGAATAGGTAAAATCTGACTTTATTTTTGTAAAAAATCTTATAAATATTTGCTTTCGCGCCCGTATTTTATAATTCTTCATCATATTTTAGTTAGAAGAAAACATTGCAACAAGAACATTTCTATTTCAAGTGTGTTAGGTATTGTAGAACCCAGCCCATTTAGCTTACAATATACAACGTATTCATCAAGAATAGTTAAGATCTGACATTATTTTTGTAAAAAATTATATAAATATTTGCTTCCGCGCCCGAATTTTATAATTCTTCATCATATTTTAGCTAAAAGAAAACATTGCAACATGAAAATTGTTATTTCAAGTGTGGTACGTTTTCTTGAATCCAGCCCATGTAGCTTACAATATACAACGTATTCATTAAAATGACATCCGAAAATTGAATGTTTATTATCTGATTGGTACCACGTTTTGGTCACTTTTGCATGTCGAATGCTAAAATTATCCATAGTATAGATCCTAAAGCATGAATATGATTGTTTTAACAAAAATATCCATTTCAATAATAGGTAAAATCAGACTTTATGTTTGTAAAAAATCATATAAATATTTGCTTCCGCGCACGAATTTTATAAATCTTCATCATTTTTTTACTAAAAGAGAACATTGCAACAAGAAATTTGCTATTTCAAGTGTGGTAGGTATTCTAGAATCCAGCCCATGTGGCTTACAATATACAACGTATTCATCAAGAATAGGTAAAATCTGACTTTATTTTTGTAAAAAATCATATAAATATTTGCTTCTTTGTCCTAATTTTATAAATCTTTATCATTTTATTAGCTAAAAGAAAACATTGCAACAAGAAATTTGCTATTTCAAGTGTGGTAGATATTCTAGAATCCAGCCCATGTGGCTTACATTATACAACGTATTCATCAAGAATAGGTAAAATCTGACTTTATTTTTGTAAAAAATCATATAAATATTTGCTTCTTTGTCCTAATTTTATAAATCTTTATCATTTTATTAGCTAAAAGAAAACATTGCAACAAGAAAATTGCTATTTCAAGTGTGGTAGGTATTCTAGATACCAGCCCGTGTAGCTTACAATATACGACGTATTCATCAAGAATAGGTAATATCTGACTTAATTTTTGTAAAAAATCATATAAATATTTGCTTCCGCGACCGAATTTTTTAATTCTACTTCATATATTAGCTAAATGAAATCATTGCAACAAGAAAATTGCTATTTCAAGTGTGGTAGGTATTCTAGATACCAGCACGTGTAGCTTACAATATACAACGTATTCATCAAGAATAGGTAATATTTGACTTTATTTTTGTAAAAAATCATATAAATATTTGCTTCCGCGCCCGAGTTTTATAATTCTTTATAATATTGTTACGAGCCTACTAGATCACAAATACATAACCCGGAGAATAATGGTGGAGAGGTGGCTTGGAAATAGTGGAATACTGACGTTGACAGATAAATATAAAAAATAAATATCAATAAATATTATAAACACGAATAATAGTAATAATTATAAAATAAGTAAGTCTCGACCATTGTAAATAAATAAACTCTTCCAAATTAGTTGTATTTAATTGTGATTTACCCTGAACCCCGAAACATAACAAGTGGTGTCAGGTGTGGGGTATTTTGTAAAGCAGTAATCCTTGGTGAATCACAAATCTGTATTGAGAGGATGGCTACTAGAAAAGTATCCTTATTTGAATTAAAAGTAGCAGACCTTAAGAGGGAACTTGAAGACCGGGAATTAGAAATTTCTGGGAGTAAGTCATCCTTGCAGTTGCGTCTCAAAGAAGCATTGATACAAGCTGGAGAAGATCCGGACAGTTATAGTTTTGAGATAGCAGGCAACGTTACTAATGCGCTAATGAAATTAGAAGAAAAAATGATAGAACATTCGAGAACCATGTTAGAAAGTTCCAGAAATTTAGAAGAAAAATTGTTAGCGAACTTAGAACAAAATTCCAAAAATTTCAAAGAAGAATTAAATGAACTATCTCGAAATTTAGAAGATAAAGTTCAAACAAAAATTTCGAACGTAGAAAAGAAGATTTTGAAACAAGTTGAGGAACAGATTCAAGAAGTAAGGGCTGAAATCTTTGCTGCGCGTTCTACACATCTGAATGTTCCCTCTTCAGACTCTTTTAGACAAGCGGAATTAAATGATAATGACAATACAAAAATGCGTGTCAAACCACCCACTTTCGATGGAAAAGCCTCTTGGGAAAACTATTTAAGGCAATTTGAAGCCGCAGCTAGGGCAAACGGCTGGTCTTCTATCGAAAAAGCAACGTCATTAATTATTGCTCTACGTGGGGAAGCTACAAATATTTTACAAACAATACCTTCTGAAGATCAAGAAGATTACAACAAGATTGTAAAACGGCTGGAAATGCGGTATGGGCATGCGCATTTAGAAGAAGTTTACGTGACTCAGCTGAAGAACCGCATTCAGAAAGCAGGAGAAAATCTCCAGGAATTTGAAGCTGATGTCGCGCGACTGGTTCGAATTGCCTATCCGACCGCACAAGAAGAGCTTTTGGAGCGTTTGGCTGTCCGAACATTTATAGATGGACTACATGATGAAGATACCCAGCTGGCGTCGCGATTAGTTAGACCGAAAACTTTGACTGATGCTTTGGCTCATGCCCTTGAATTTGACGCAGCCAAGCAAGCATCAAAAAGATTTAGCCGAGTACGCGAGATGAAATGTGAACTAAACAACGATGAGAAGTCCGATGAGGTTGAAGATATCGTGCAGAAGGTACTGAAGTTCTAGCGAAGAGGAGAAGCAAACCACGGTGCTGGAAGTGTGGAGAAATAGGCCACACCAAATTTCAATGTGGTAGGGCACAAAAACCAGCTTACAATGAGAATCCGGAAAACTAAAACGAGTTGATGCGAGGGGGCAACCATTGACTCATAACATTCCAGCCCCTTATACCAGTCGAGTAGCTTCCATTTGTCATTCAGAAAGTGGAGTTTATGTAGATGGTCTTCTAAATGGTAAACCACTCGCTCTTTTATTAGATACGGGAGCAACGAAAACCATCGTCAGGCCGAATACAATCAGAAAGTGTGACCGTCTTTCACCGACTAATTGGAGGCTTCGAACTGCTACTGGCGATCCAGGGAAAGTATTCGGGGAAATGGATGTCAACCTGACCATTGGAAACACTTCCATTAAACATCGAGTACTGATGGCCGATATTGAAGAGGACGTGATACTTGGCATCGATTTTATGAAGAAACACGAGTATGAATTAGACCTCAAGAACGGTGTGTTGAGAACTAATGGCGAAGAAGTTATTCTTCATCATAAGGAAGAAGCAGCTATCCGTATAGTCATCCCTTATGATATAACAATATTACAACGACGCAAAACAATAATAGAGACAAACCTCGATTGTGAAGTTCCTGATGGAAAAGTCGTTATGGTGGAACCGAGGAATCATGATGAAGATATTGGTCGAGGCATCTTGATCGGGAAGACTTTAATAAAAACGGGGAAGGTCGTACCAGTCCGGGTAATGAACCTCAACTGTTACCCAGTTACCCTGAAGAAAGGTACGATTATTGGCCATTGTTCCTCCGTGTCTTCAATTATTCGACAAATAAATAGTTCATGTGAAATACCGAAGAAGATTCCAGAACAACTTAAAGGTTTGATTGCGACTACATGTGAAGGGCTCACAGCGAAACAGAGTAATTGCGTAAAAGAACTGCTAACTAAATATCAAGACTTATTTGATTGTGACAGTTCTAAAGGAAGAACGAAGGTTGTCAAACACAAAATTAACACGGGTGATGCTGCACCCATACGGCAAATAGCCAGAAGACTACCCTTAGCCAAACGTGAAGATGCAGAGAAAATCATACACGACATGGAGCAAGAAGGTGTGATTGAACCGTCAAATAGTCCGTGGGCTTCGCCAGTAGTCCTCGTGAAAAAGAAAGATGGGTCAACACGGTTTTGCGTGGACTACAGGCAACTCAACAAGATAACAAAGAAGGATAGTTACCCGCTGCCAGGTATCGACGACACCTTGGATACATTGGCCGGAGCGAAGATATTTTCCACTCTGGACCTTAAGAGTGGTTACTGGCAGGTGGAGTTAGATCACAAAGATAGAGAGAAAACCGCTTTTACAATTGGCGCAGGCTTGTGGCAGTTTACCGTAATGCCGTTTGGTTTATGTAACGCTCCCGCAACCTTCGAGCGATTGATGGAAACTGTACTAAAAGGGCTATCATGGAATACATGTTTAGTATACTTGGACGATATTATTGTTATCGGAAAATCTTTTCATGAACATTTGCTAAATTTAGAACAAGTATTACAACGATTAAAGGGGGCAAATCTGAAACTGAATGTAAAAAAATGTCATCTTTTCCGAAGGAAGGTTAATTACCTTGGACATGTGGTATCTAATGAAGGAATTGCTGTCGACCCAGAGAAAGTCAGATCCGTAAAAGAATGGTCAGTACCCAAGAACAAGCATGAGGTACGAAGTTTTCTTGGACTATGCACCTACTATCGTCGCTACGTTTTTAGATTTGCAAACATTGCAAAACCCTTAACCCGGCTCACGGAAGAAAAACGGAACTTTGAATGGGGTCAAGATTGCCAGGACGCTTTTGAAAAGTTAAAGAGCATTCTAACGAATACGCCTATACTTAGTTACCCTCTCACACAAGAGAAATTCATTCTTGACACTGATGCCAGTAACTTTGGGATCGGGGGTGTGCTTTCACAGATACAGAACGGACACGAAAAGGTGATTGGGTACTTTAGCAAAACCCTTTCAAAACCAGAGCGTAACTATTGCGTTACGCGTAAAGAGCTTCTTGCAGTGGTCAAGTCTGTAGAGCATTTCTACAAATATCTCTACGGCAGAAGATTTCTATTGCGTACAGATCATGCTGCATTGAAATGGTTGTTAAATTTCAAGAATCCTGAAGGTCAGGTAGCGCGTTGGATAGAAAAGCTCCAGGAGTATGATTTTGAAGTACAACATAGAGCTGGATCAAGCCATCGCAATGCAGACGCCCTTTCTAGAAGACCTTGTCCAGAAGATTGTACTTACTGCAGCCGAGCGGAAGAGAAGATGGCAGTCACTTTGAGAACCACGGTGACCGATGACATGTGGCAAGATAATGAACTCAGCCGTCATCAGAAAGAAGATCCGAACATAAAATTCATTTGGGAATGGAAGAATTCAGGACAGAAACCGACGTGGCAAGAAGTAGCACCATATTCACCGACAGTAAAAACTTATTGGGCACAATGGGACTCTTTAGTCCTGCAGAATGGACTGTTAAAACGTGTTGTAGAAAATGAAAATGGTTCTCAGCGAAAGTTACAGGTACTGCTACCAAAGAAGAAGATACCTGAAGTGCTGAGGCAGCTTCATGACGGTGTTTCTGGCGGACATATGGGTATCTCCAGGACATTAGAGAGGGTGCGAAATCGATTTTACTGGGTGAATTATAAAGAAGATGTGAAAGATTGGTGCCGAAAATGCAATGTCTGCGCAACCAGTAATGGGCCCTATAGGAAGAGGAAAGCCCCGATGAGGCAATACAATGTTGGAAGCCCATTCGAGAGAATTGCCGTGGATATAGCTGGCCCGTTTCCAGTCACAGAAAATGGCAACAAATACATTTTAGTTGCCGTAGATTATTTTAGCAAGTGGGTAGAAGCCTATGCTCTACCAAATCAAGAGGCCGTTACAATAACTGACAAGCTGGTCAAAGAATTGATAAGCCGCTTCGGAGTACCAATGGAACTTCATTCTGACCAGGGACGAAATTTCGAGTCAACTATTTTCCAAGATGTCTGTAAGCTGCTAGGCATCCATAAAACCAGAACGACTGCTCTCCACCCTCAATCAGACGGAATGGTTGAACGAATGAATCGTACGATGGTTAGTTATTTATCTAAAGTTGTCTCAAGTCACCAGAGAGACTGGGATCAGTACCTTCACCTCTTTTTAATGGCATACCGATCCTCTGTTCACCAAACTACCGGACAGACTCCTGCTAATGTGCTCTTTGGCCGCGAACTTCGACTGCCATGTGACCTAAAATTTGGAATTAAGCCCGATGAAGACGTTGCAGGAGAAGATTATATTACCAAGTTAAAGAAGAGGATGGACGTCATTCATGAGCAGGTCCGTTCTAATACCAAAGCTTCTAGCAACAGAACGAAGGATAGATATGACGTGGGCGCTCAAGACACAAACTATCAGCCAGGAGACTATGTGTGGCTTTTTAATCCACTAAGAAGACGTGGTTTGTGTCCGAAACTCCAGCGCTCTTGGGATGGACCGTACATGGTGATAAAACAGATTAATGATGTTATTTATCGAATACGGAAACCACCAAATGGGAAACTGAAAGTCGTTCACTTCAACCGACTAGCTCCTTTCGCTGGTAACAACGCAGAGAAGCAAAATGAAGAAGTGGTTGCTCGAACTTGCGAAATTCAGGGAGGTGAAACTACTTTTGAGGACTTCTCGTCACGGTACAGTGGAACCCGAAAGGTACGCTACGGTGTTACCAAAGAAGTGCAACAGGATTTATTTACTGTCCCTGCAGAATATGCACTGGCACACTGCATAGCAAGCGATTTATGGATGTCGAGAGGGATTGCTGTCGTTTTTAGAAAGAAATTCGGAGGAGTGGAAGAACTGAAGAGACAGCAACCGGCTGTAGGGAAGGTATTAAGCCTGTTACGAAATGGTAGGCGCCTGTATTATCTGGTAACAAAAGAAAAATCACAACAAAAACCTTCCTACCGTGCTTTATGGGAATCATTACTAGAGCTGCGATGTATCTTGCTAGAACAAAACATTAGTAAGGTAGCTGTTCCTAAACTTGGGTGTGGTCTCGATGGGTTGAACTGGAGATTTGTTAAGAACATGATTGAAGAACTATTTCACTTTACGGGCATCGAAATTCTAGTATGTAACTATAATATATGGAAACCTTCAAACTTAAAGAAAACTGTAGATTGCTATTTCTTCCGAACTTCTAATTGTCGCCGAGGATCTACATGCTCATTTCGCCATGATTTTTTAACAAGCAATGCTAATGACGAGTTCTCGGAGAGAACAGATCTAAGGGAGGGACAGTGTTACGAGCCTACTAGATCACAAATACATAACCCGGAGAATAATGGTGGAGAGGTGGCTTGGAAATAGTGGAATACTGACGTTGACAGATAAATATAAAAAATAAATATCAATAAATATTATAAACACGAATAATAGTAATAATTATAAAATAAGTAAGTCTCGACCATTGTAAATAAATAAACTCTTCCAAATTAGTTGTATTTAATTGTGATTTACCCTGAACCCCGAAACATAACAATATTTTAGCTA
>JAQOWZ010000141.1:85498-305640 GCA_035578165.1 Stenolophus ochropezus
AGATATGTTCGTCTGAAATTTATTTCATCAACTAAAACTGTTTTCAAAAATGATATATATTTTCCTTTATTTTGTGGAATTATGTAAATTTTTTCGTCATTAAAAGTCAAATCTTTTATAAACAAATGTGAATCATATCCACTTAAGTTATAAAAAAGTACAGGTATAAATTTAGGAATTTAAAAATTAAGGTTGCAATAAAAATGGGCAGCGCCTCTAAACTTACCCGTTAGATGATCATGATCACGAACTTTTTGATTATCGGTAAATTTATCCTCGCATATGTGACAAACTTTTGCAGAATTATAACTTTTTTCTTCTTGTTGCGATAGAGGAATCATTGGAATAATTGTTTTGAAGTGATTTGTGTAAATATCTTTAGTTTCATTTACGATACATTGAACAAATTTGTCAGATGCATTTTCACCTAAGTACGTGTGAAATTTACTTAACGAATCGTTGTAAGAACATTTTATATAGTAAGCAAAACTATAAGGCTTATGAATATGAGTAACATGAGTAAATGATTTATCTGGATTTGGTGAACACGTATCTACAGGAATTTGTAAACATACAAAGTCTGCATAAATAACAAAAGGAACTATTAATTTTGTCTCATGATGTGTGAACTTTAGAATTTTTTCATCCTCAGTGGGTAAAATAGTTACCATTTCCCCACAATCAAAACGTTGATGATCTAATAATTTTTTGTTACTAGTGAATTTTATCAAACAACCATCACAAATGTATTTTCTATGTTGATTTTGATTAATTTGAGTACTTACCAAACGAGATAAATCTTTAACTAAAACATAAAGACCAGAATTATTTTCACTTATGTATAATAAATTAACATGTACATTTTGTCTTCTTTCTGTAATGGGCCAACAATATCATGTTTATTAGTTTCTAAATTTTTTCAGTATCGAACACGTTAATTGAAATATTATTTAACTGTTCAAATTTAGAAATATTTTTTAAAGCTACTGGAAAATCTATACATGTGAAATCTAATTCATCTTTATATCGTATGTACGGAGTTATTCGTTCGGCATGATCAGTAGAAGGATGCAGTGCAGCAAGAATTGACCACTTAAAACAATATTCATCATTGTTCACAACATTAATACAGGCATGTTTAATTTTAATATCTGCTGGTAATTCAATGTAAGACGAGGCCCTTATTGGCGAGTATTTGTTAATATTTATTTCTAGGTGTTGTATCTTTACAAATGCCCAACCGGAATCTCTTTCCTAAAAGTACATATTAAAAGTTAAAAGTAAAGATTTTATAAATCTCGTTTAACAATAGAACTTACTTGAAATTCACCACTTTTTGTTTCTATTGTAGATATAAGCTGATCATATAGTTCGGAAATATTTGTTGAAATTTGCACTGTCATAAATTTTGTAATAAAGGATTTTACTTCTTCTTCAGTGATATTATCTAATTTAAATTTTTTGTACAGTCCAAAAAGTTCTTGATTGAATTTAATGGAAACATATTTATTTCTTTGCTCTTCTATCAAATTAAGTACAGTAGGTTTAATGTTTTGCAGAAATGCCTGTATGTCTACAAAATTATTATTATTTATTTTAAATGATACTATTCTATTCTTGAATGCAGTTTGAATAATGGAAATTCCTGCTTGATCCGCACTTTCTGTGCAACATTTAGATTTGTGCAAATTTCTTCGAAGATGAGCACTGTATTGATTATTTTTTATGTATAAATTACAAACCGCACAATGCTTTATTTTGTTTTCACTTTTTGTTAAATATTTCGGTCGCTTTCTTGGACTCGATGTTGAAGGCTCGCCTTGTGTTGTATTTCCTTTGTAGTAGTGATGTTATGCATTTTATTTAAATGGTCCTTGTAATATAGTTGAGTAGTATAATTACCCACCATTCCCGCTGCGAAATGCAGCCGGAATGCAAATTAGTTAGTGCAATGCATATTTTAACAAATTTTGGAAAAGTATTTGGTGACGTAAAGAGAGAAATCAGGTGATATCGTAAGTATTTATATTCTATCAAATTAGATAATGTTATATTATTTATAGCCTTTAAAAATTTATACTAATATGAAAAATATTTGTAAATTTCAACTCGAATTCTTAGTAATTTTTCTAATATTTGAAATGTTTGGTAAAAGCTAAATTGTAATGACGATAGTTCTCCATAATAATAATCGCTTTTAAAGACATGATGTTTAAGAAATGAAATTTGAAAAACCCCCTGCTAAAAGAGAAAATAGCCATAATCTATTACTTTATTTCAAATGGTAATTTCGGTAATGTGGCTATTTATGTAATGACAAATGCGAAGATAATTTCTATACGAAATCTTTGAAATTTTGTTAATATTTTTCAATGAGTAATTTCCTAAGATTTGAAATGTTTGGTGAAAGATAAATTGTATTGACGATAGTTTACCGTAATAATATTCGCTTTTAACGACATAATGGTTATTAAATAATATTTGAAAACCCTACTAAAAGAAAAAATAGCCATAATCTGTTACTTTATTTAAATAGTAATTTCGGTAATGTGAATATTTTTGTAATGATAAATATGAAGATAATTTATATAGAAAATATTTGAAACTTACTTAATATTTTTAGTAATTTACTAATATTGGAAATGTTTGGTGAAAGTTAAATTGTAATGACGATAGTTCTCCATAATAATATTCGTTTAATGACATGATGTTAAGAAATGAATATTAAATACTCTTCATAGGCCTTAATGGTTATTGAATAAACATATACAATATATTTTGCATATATAGGGCAGTTTTAAAATTATCTCGTCAGTATTCTTTTATACTGTACATCGTTCATCGTATTTACCATGGCTTCGATCAACAACAACTGTTACCAATCTGAGGAGAGTCACATCATGCCAGATGTGATAGTAGTAGAGTACGTTTCGCCGCCAACGCCCAAAATTAATATTATTGATAATATATTAATAAGGGCAGCCGATGAGGTGAAGGAGACCAGCAACGACGGGTCAACATCTGCTAAGAGGGTTGATGACGACGATGTGGTGATCGTGGATGACAACGACGACGATGGTGTAACTTTTCTGGACGATCTAGTCCAGGAAACAGCATCGGGCCTCATTAAGCTACCGTTAAAGAGAGGCAGCCTAGAAGTTCGAGTTAGCGAACCCTACGGACAGCCTTTCGTCAGGGACGATCTAGTCGCCCACACAGCGGCGCAATTCTTGTGATTCCGAAGTTAGCGAGCCCTACGGACAGCCTTTCGTTATTGAGGACAACACTACGGAGGAAATAGAAGCCTGGGGAGTAAACGACGACCAGCTTGGTCAAGACGTCCAGCTGGATTTGCTACTGGGATCAGCGAAACTTACAAGCTGCGCTTTCCCACAAAACAAGAACACTCAGGATAACAACGATCGGCTGCTGGACGTCTTTGCTTTTCCTTTGAGTAAAAGAAGGCAAGCTTTTATCTCAGTAGGCGTCGACCCTAATTCATGTATGCGGGTAACTATCCGACTAGTGGCTGATGTGTTAAAAAAATTTATTTCAATATTTCCGATGTGAACCAATTTACAAAATTTTTGAAGTACGTAAAAAGTGGTAAAGCACCGTTCGGACGTCGCTATTGGGCAGAGAATGTACAGTTTACTGTGCTAAATAAAGGACAATTAAAATATAAGGTTAATAGTAAGTTTTTAATATTAGATAGGGAATATATAGATAGTTTAATAAATTTAGAATTAGTTATCCAAAAAAAATTTTTAGAATATAGTGTAAAATATTTAGATATAAATAATATTTATAAGAAATTAATTCAGGATGTATGTATAAATAGTTTAAGGTATAATTTAGAATTAGATATTAGCATGTATAATATAATTTATAAAAGTAATTTAGTTTTTAAGAATTTGTTTAATGAAATATATGTTTATTATTATCGCAAAACTTTAAAAGATGTAGAAAGTGTATATACATTTATAAATAGAGAGAAAAAATATATAATTTAAAAACTCTAAATATTTATTTTAATTTTATCCTTCAAAAACTTTTATTGGAAATTTTATATTTTAATTAAATAATATTCAAAATTTATTAATGTATTTCATTATTTTAAAATAAATAATTTAAAAAAGTTGAATATTTTCTAATATTTGAAATATTTAGTAAATTGTAAGGAAAATAGTTCGCGATAATAATCTTAATCGCTTCTAATGACATGATCTTAAGAACGAATGAATGCAAGTCAATTTTGAAAGGTCATTAGAATATACAGGTAGTTTTCTGTAGCTATATAAACGTTTTGAGTTGTAAATTTTGCTAGTTTAGCTCGTGTATTTACGAATTTAATAATGGCTAATACACAACGAAGTGAAATGGCAGAGTCGGAAAATTTGAATATTATTTTAAATATGTGTAACGAAATTATACACGAAAGTTTACAAAGTGGAAGTGACTATGTGCGTGATAATAATTGTAATTCTTCTCTAATTAATATTGCTACACTTCGAAGCGAAATTGAGGAGCAGGAGAATTTTAATCATTTTTTTAATATCTGTGATAAGATTATAGATGACAGTTTAAGAAAAATCCCGGGGAATGATAACACCGAAGGTATACAAAGTGGTAGTGGCTATTTGCAAGACAATAATAATGCGATAGAAGCGACTAATTCTCCAAATGAATTTTCGCGTTTCGAAATAATATCGGATTTTGAGAAGCATACGAAACAGTTTAATATAACAGGAAGAAGAATTACATTTTCAATAAATGATCCGCCCGAAGGTGAAAATTCTATTACATGGTTCCACGATGGTCTTGAAAATGTATTGGATTATGCAATAAACAACGCTAATCCCGGTGATTTTATCGGATTTACGTTTTTTACTCCTCGCCTGGAAAATGGACCTGCTTGGCTAAGGTTCCGCAGAGCTGATCAATTACATATAGATGTTGTATGGGAAGCTTTACAAAAAATTTTACAGAGCCATAAGGAGGTGTTTTTAGACGGGAGATTTACCATTGAGATGACTAAAGTGGCAATGCCTTCTAGTTCGGGGAAGGTGCGAGGCCATGGTTTACCCTACGCGGAATTTTGTAAGAGAAAAAATGGAGTTATCGAAATAAATAACGTCGATAATTTATGCCTACCTCGTGCACTAATTGTTTCATTACTGAATAAAGATCCGTGTTTTAAATATATTGTGCAAAACACACACTGTATACACACGGAAAGGGTTCATGAGCTGTTGCAAAAATCAAAAATTAATATAAGTGTCAATGGAGCGGGTATTCCCGAACTTGCACAATTTCAACGCTATTATATGAATTACAACATCTGCGTATATGAATATAATAGTAGAGGAACAGTGATTTTTGAAGGTGCCCCAGATCAAAATCTACCAAGATTGAACCTTCTGCTACATCAAAAGCATTTTTCAGTAATTCACAGTTTAACAGCAATATTCTGTTGTAAATATTTTTGCGAACCGTGTCATGTTCCTTACAATATTAAAGATGGGCACAGTTGCGAATACACATGTCGTTACTGCAAATTTTCTCCAGCCTGTGTTTCAACATTTCATCTCATTAAATGTCCCGAGTGTAATAGAGAATTTAGAGGGCAGCAATGTTTGGATAACCATTTAAAAGTAGTGTGCAATCAGCTTAAAAAATGTGTTAAATGTTAAATTATACAGGAATCGTAATAAAAAAATCAACATATGTGCAGTGAAGTTTTCTGCGCAATGTGCAAGGATAACAAAAACCCGGGTCATCTGTGTTACATGTTAAAAGACAAAACCGAAATAAAAGGTAATACATTATTTATATATTACGATCTTGAGACGCGTCAGGAAAAAGACTGTGGTGAAAACAAAGAACATGAAGTGAATTTATGCGTTATTCAGCAATCTTGCTCAGCCTGCAGTGACATTGTCGATATAAAAATACTATGTAACTCATGTGGTATTCGGGAGCATATATTAATATTGACCCGATTAAAAATTTTCTAAATTATATTTTATTGCCTCGTACAAGTTTTTCGTCTATTGTTTGTATTGCTCACAACTCTAAATCTTTCGATTGTTAATTCATTTTAAAATATCTAGTTGAGGAGCTTAATGTTAAACCCCAAATAATTTTAAATGGTAATAAAATAATGATGCTAAAAATAAATCATATCAGATTCATAGATTCATTAAATTATCTACCCATGTCTCTAGCATCATTGCTAAAAGCTATGGATTTACCTATCACATTAAAAAAAGGATATTTTCTACATTATTTCAATACAATAAATAATCAAAATTATGTGGGGCCAATACCGGCAATTAAATATTTTGGTGCAGATACAATGCCTGCTGAAGCTCGACAGAAATTTTTGGCGTGGCATAACGATCAGATAGAAAATAATGCTATATTTAATATGGAGAACGAATTAGTTGAATACTGTGTTAGGGATGTAGATATTGTACGCAGAGCATATATAAAATTTCGAGATACATTTATTCAAGACTGTAAAGTTTGTCCATTCACGGAGGCTGTCACTATTGCTTCAGCATGTAATCGTGTTTTTCGGCGTTTATTTTTAGATCCTGACACAATAGGTATTATACCTTTGCGAGGATATCGAATGAAAGATAACCAGTCAAAAATTGCGATTAAATGGTTAATACATCAAGAAAATACGCGTGGTATTCGTATTCAACATGCTGGACATGGTGAGGAATCTGTAATTGAGAATTGTTTAAAAGTTGATGGATATTATACTAAAGAAAAGTTAGTTTTTGAATTCTTAGGCTGTTTTTGGCATGTTTGTATAAAATATTATAAAACTAATCGAGATAAAGAAGTATTTAATACTTCTAAAGAAACTTTAGAAAATAGATTTGAAAAAACAATGAATAAATTAGACAAAATTCAAAATTCTGGATGTACCGTTATTAGCATTTGGGAATGTGAATTTAAAAAAGAATTAGCAGAGGATAAAATTTTAAAATCTCAACTTAATACCCATTATCTTTTAAACAATTTACCTTTGAATCCGAGAGAAGCGCTGTTTGGCGGTAGAACTGGTAACACATGCTTGTACAAAAAAGCTGAAAATAATGAAGAAATAAAATATGTGGATGTTTGCTCTCTATATCCCTATATCTGTAAATATAGAAAGTATCCTATCGGTCACCTGGAAATTTTTGTAGGAGCCGAATGCAAATTATTATGCCCGAATAACATTATTGACCAGGTTGAAGGTTTAATAAAATGCACCATTTTACCCCCCACAAATTTGTTTCATCCAGTGCTTCCCCGAAAATCATATGGGAAACTTATGTTTGCTTTATGTAGAACTTGTTGTGATCAATTAGAACAAAATAATTTTGAACATAATGACAGTGAGAGACAATTTATGGGAACTTGGGTTGCTGACGAAGTGCGACGTGCCGTTTTATTTAATTTTAAAATTATTGAAGTGCACGAGGTTTGGCAGTATAAAGTAACCATGTACAATAAAGACACAAAAACAGGAGGGTTGTTTGCGAATTATGTAAACACCTTCCTGAAAATTAAACAAGAAGCATCAGGATACCCTGAAGATTGTACGGATGATACAAGTAAGGCCGAGTACATAAAAAATTATTACTTAAACGAAGGAATTCAACTGGATCCAGCATTAATAGAAAAAAATGCAGGCAGAAGATCTAATGCTAAGCTCATGCTGAATTCTTTCTGGGGTAAGTCAATTGTCTTTATACATTATTTTAAATTACTTATACTTATTTATGCCGTTTACAGGAAAATTTGCGCAAGCCGAGAATAGACCGTGTACGTCTATAGTGTCAACCGCCGGTGAGTTATATGAACTGTTGGCTAATCCAACAATTCAAGTCAACAGGATTATTCCTGCTGGAGACAAGATGCTGTACGTTTACTGGATTCACGAAGAAGAAGCAATGCAGCAACTACGTACCGTCAATGTAGTTATTGCAGCCTACACAAATTCTCAAGCCCGAATACGTCTACATGAAATTTTGGTACCCCTAGATCGTAGAGTTTTGTATTACGACACAGATTCCGTTATATAATATCATGCTCCTAGTGATTATGAGCCTCCGACTGGAAATTTATTAGGTGATCTTACGGATGAATTATCTAATTATGGAGCAGGTAGTTATATAACGGAATTTGTTTGCGGGGGGGCCTAAGAATTATTCATATAGGGTATATTCGCCGGCATCAAACAAAACGTCAGAAGTGTGTAAAGTGAAGGGTTTTACTCTTAATTACAAAAACTCACAAACTATTAACTTTGAGTGCTTAAAAAATTTAGTTTTTAATCAAAATTCAATAGGACCTATAATTTATTCAAATAATATTAGATGTACCGTAGATCATAAGGTATTAAGTAAGAAAAAAAAAACATTTAATGTTAAATTTACAAAGCGTAGGTTAGTTAATAATTTGTATAGTATCCCGTATGGTGAAAAAAAAAGTAGATATAATTAGTTAATTTGTATAGATGGAATTTACTTAAAAAATATATTATATATACAATTGTAAATAGTATCATATTGGGTAATTTAATGTACCTAGAAAATAAATCTTCGATGATTATAAGAAATATTATTATTATACCTAATATATATATTACAATCTTACTTTTATAATTCAGTTGTCTTTAGATAGTTCTGGTATTAACAACACACATTTATATATTAAAATGAATTTTCCTAATCATTTTTATTTTGGACTTGGAAATAAAATTAATTGTGAAAAGCCTGTTGACAAAGACGACGAGATAGCTAGAGAACACGACTTAGCCTATTTTAATGCTAGAAATTTTCATGACGTTCTCGTGGCTGATCAGAAAGCAATAAAAAAGTTTCATGAAGATTGGTGCAAAACAAAAAATTGGCACAGCTTATTCGGCCGGGTGTGTCTGCAGATAAAAACAAATTTCGAAACATATGTTGGAAGAAGCTAGTATCCATGGAATCTGCCTCAAAATGATAAATAATATAAATTATTATGTTTAAACGTAACATTGATTATTAATTACAAATTTAGCTATCTGAATGAGAATAAGTTTTAAATATTTAGTGCGTAATGTTATTGTATGAATACGTACATTATTATATTTGAAATACTTAATAATTGATTTTTAATTACCTAGCTTGTATAATAAAAGGCTCAGTGTGTTTAAATGTCAGAGTGAATTCATATTTTGTTGTATTAACATATTCCAATAATATTTTCAAGCATGACATCGACAGATGTAAAATATACCCGCATGTACGTGGTAGAATCGACAGAGAATTGGGACAACGAAGATTCTCCTAGTTATAATCCGATGGAGCAGGTGCAAAATAAACGGATTATTTTAACACCAAATCATTACGGGATGTCAAAAAAGGCGAGGAAAAATTTCCGCATCGCAGAAAGAAGAAGATGGAAGAACTTAACTACAAATCCAGCATCCGAAGAGGGTCTGCGCTGAATGAACCATCGATTTGAGATTTTAACGAAGTAAAAAATATTTGTATTAATTATGGAAATATTTATAAAATAAAATACTTATTCACAATTATTGTCTTTTATTGAAATAATAATAAAACATATATTTTACAAATTTATCAATTTCATAATAATTATATTTACTAAACAATTTTATAAAATCATTATGTCTGTAAAAAATTATCCTAAACAATAAATACATCAAACAATAATAACCACAAACAGATGACGTGTATTCTTGCAAATGGTGAGTATTATAAGTCCATTTTCGAGTATTCTTCTGCAGGAAATCGACATACGGAGGGCGGCCGTAGCTATCAAAATATATACCATTTCCTTCGCGGTCTATGTAAATTCCTAGCCAGTGAGTTCCAGACATCTTGTGAGAATCAGAATTAACAATTATGGCACATGGAAAATTAACTTGTCGAGGTAGCTTGTCTGCAGCGTAAACACCATAGTGACTTGTATTTTGAAAATTATTTCCAAATATTGTTTTAATAAATGCAGGATTCATTTTATTCTATCTGGACGAATGCTACTTCTAAACTAACAGTGAATAATAACAAGGAAGGAATATAAGGTATTTTTTTTTTAAATCAAACATTCCATCTAATATAAATTTCAATTTATTCATCAATAATAAACAATAGATACAGGTACATTATAATTATTAAACTAACTACCGTAATCTATAATAACATTTCTATTTTTATCAATTTTAATAATATTATCAAATTCTGCATAAATAACACAATTAACAGTTTGCTTAAGCGATTCTTCAAATCCAACTTCTATTCTTAAGGATCCGTGTCTTGTCAGATTCCAGTGTACCATGGAATTTGCAGAGAGGTCGGGTGTTAAATCAAACGCAGATGAACAATAACCTTCTGAATAACTATCTCTATCGATCTCATTACCGCTATTTCCGAAATGAATGCCTGTACCAGAAAACAATGTATTGTACATTTGTATATAAGATTTTTGATCTCTAAACGAAGGTTGCAGAGGTTTTGATGGTAATTGTTGGCCATTAACACATAATGATAAGTAATTTATTTTGAAAATTTCAAAATTGAATGGATTAGTTTTATAATCCCCATTAAATGCTTTGTTACATACAAATCCAATAATACATCGTTTAGGTAGTTGACCCAAGAAAATATTATCTAGAGATTTTCCTTGTACACCGGTAGGAATCGTGATAGCTTTTACTTCAGCCCTTGTGATAGGATATTTAGCGGTTGATAATTCTAGTGCCTTGTTGTGAGCTAATAAAATACTAGGATTTAACTTCAAGCGGCGGACAAATAAAGTTGCTTCATTTATTTGTACTTTATAATTTGAGCTACTTGAAATTAAATTAAAGCTATCTCGTGATCGCACTAATCTCACTCTCATTTCGACACCATTGAGTAAAAATTTTTCTTGGTTAAATATATCAGCGTGAAGATGTCCAATCATGTCAACATGATTACTTTTCTCTGTAAAACTTTGTCGCTTGAGAAACCCTGAATTAGTTCCTGCGTCTGTATTATTCATCTTTCCTGCATCGTCGGTATACCATAGAGTAGAAGTGAGGTGAATTTTTTTAGCATCTTTACCGTAATTCAGTAAAGTTTCAATATATGCTCTATAAGCATAAGTATTGTTTGGCGGAGATACAAGTTTTTGATTTAAATACACATCAACTTGACTAAAAATTGAATGTAGCCAATTATTTACAGGCCCTACATTATCTAATACTTCTAATACAGTATTATCAGCTTTAATTATTTTTGCATTCACATACAACATAGTTTGAGATAAATCTAAATAATCTTCAACATGGCCTGGTATAACAAATTCAATAGGTCCATCTTCAGTAATTGATGATTGTTCGCTCCGCGAAATAAATAGTTTAAATTGTTTCTCGTTAAATATTTGTATTGTGACATTTTTGTATACAAGGCTTAGGATTAAGACAGACTGTTAAGCTATGCAATTAGATATTTATGTTTAGAAATTTAAGTAAGATTAAGTAATAAAATTAAGTAAGCAGACAATGTACCTGGACAATCCGGCACCAACGGTTAGAAAGACCAGACACCCAAAAATAGCCAAATGTAACGGAATTTGCTATTGGTGAATTAAGTAGCCAATAGTACATTCAATTACCTACCCTTAGTTTTGCGAAGAAGGGGATAAGATATAAAAATTGTAACTAAAGGACGAGAGAAGAGAGAGACTGATGAAGACAAGCATAGTCTAGGCAGTGTCTCACGGTCGTAAGACAAGTTTGTTACAAAGACGTTGAGTTGTATATATCGTTGTATAAAGTGTAAATAATAAACAATTAAAGTTCAATCGGATTCCTTGTTTTTTTTGGAATACATTAACATCCAGCAAATTGCATTTACGGTGTTCGTGTGCTGCGAGGACGATCAAAGCAACGCGACCCAAATATTAATTGGTCCTTCGAGCCGGATTTCCGATTGAATATTTCAAATCATCGAGTGTTGTACGCAGCCATCGTGGACGACAACATCGAAACGAGTTGTACGCAGCCATCGTGGACAACAACATCGAAAATTGTACGCAGCCATCGTGGACGACAACATCGAAACGTGTTGTACGCAGCCAGCCTGGACGACAACATCGAGTAGTGCAGCCAACGTGGACGACAGCATCATCGGGTGTTGTACGCAGCCATCTTGGACAACAACATCAACGAGTAACATCAGCCATCCTGGGTAGCAGCTCAACGAGACAGTCAAGCAGAATCAAGTGGTGAGTCCATTCCATTTTTTCCTATTCACCTCAGCTTCAATTTGCAAGTAAACACAAATGAGTCTCATTTCAAATATGACAATTGAACAATTACACATAAAACGCGGTAGTTTCAAAAAACAATTGACCGATTTGGAAAAGTTTGTAAACGCAAATAAAGATAAATCAGTAACATCAGGTGTAATATATAATTTAAAGGCACGTCTTACTAGAATAGAATCAAAATTTGCCGAGTTTGATGAAATAAGAGACAAAATAAATCTGTTAAGTGACAAAATTGACGAAGAACAACAAATTCACTCTGAGTTAGAAGATAGATATTTCAATGTAATTTCGGAAATTCAGCTAATCATAGAAACAGCGCGGTCTAATTCAGAATCTACAAACCTTAAACAAAATTCACAGAATACTAATAAGAAACAAGCATTTCAATTACCAATCATAAATTTTCCGTCGTTTGCGGGAGAGTTTACAAAATGGCGTCCATTTCAAGATGCTTTCAATGCATTAATACACGAAAACATAAATCTCTCAAATGTAGAAAAATTATATTATTTAAGATCTGCGTTGAAAGGCGTTGTTTTAAATTCCATTGAGTCATTAGAAACGACAGCCGCTAATTATGAAATAGCAATAAATTTAGTATTAGAAAGATTTAATTACATTAGAAAAATCATTTACAGCCACGTGAACGAAATCTTAAGTCTAGAATGCACCAACTTACAATCGTTTGTCAATATGTTAGAACAACACACTCGTAGTCTCAAAACATTACAAATACACATTGATGAGTGGGACGCAATTCTAATTCCGATAATAATTTCAAAATTAGATTTTCGTTTGGTGAGGGAATGGGAAAATTTCGTACATTCCAAATACAAAAAAAATTAACTTCCAAAATATTCAAAATTAATAGAGTTTTTAATAGAAAAATCAGATTCTATGGAATCTTCAAAACAGTTTAATAATCAAAGTCAAAAGGAATCTTCAAAGCATTTTTTTCATTAAAAAGGTAAATTGCATTCAAGGTCATTTATCACTCTATCTCAACAAAACAGAAATTCTAGTTGCCCATTATGTAAAACCGAGAACCACATGCTTTATTATTGCAAAACATTTATAAACAAAAATATATACGATAGAATCAAGTTTGTTCGAGAAGCAAATTTATGTTTGAATTGCTTCAAAAAAGGTCATTTTTCAATTGATTGCAAAAGTTCAAAATGCAAAGAATGCTCAGAATCGCATAATACTTTACTGCATGTTAGTAAAAATCAAATTTCAACGCAAGCAAATATGACAAGCGTGTCAAAAAATTCTGATCAAGTAATAGTTACAAATTGTGCTACTGAAATTAATTCAAATTATTGCCAACTGCAGAAGTAGTGATTTACGATAAAACTGAACAACCTTACATAGTACGCGCGCTCATAGATTCAGCATCTCAATCTAATTACATTAGTGACACAGTAGTCAGAAAATTAAAATTAGATAAACACAAAACGATTTTGAAAATAAGCGGAATTACTCGAAATCAGTCAGATATTACGCACTGCACCTCTGCCAAAATTAGCTCAAAAGATAACAATTTTAAAATAAATTTATCGTTCTTAATATTAGATATAATTACGGAACCGTTACCTCAATTTTCGGTAAATAAATCACGAATAAATATACCAAACCATATAAATCTTGCAGATGACTCATTTAACAAAACCAAACCTATCGATATGATTTTAGGAGCATCCATTCTGGGTGAAATATTACAAAATGATATAATCAAATTAGAAAAAACAAAGTAATTCCTTTGGAGTTCCAAATTAGGCTGGCTCATTAGTGGTACAATTCCATACGAAAACTTTCCAAAAACTTCATTTTCGTTTGTGAGTTTAAATTCCCAAATGGAGCGCTCTTGGCATGTAGAAGAATTCAAAACTAATGCTTCTAATCTTTTTACAAACGACGAATTATTTTGTAAAGATTTGTTTAATAAAACTACAACTCGGGATGCCTTAGGTAGATTTAAAGTACAAGTTCCACTTAAGGATAATTATCACGAACTAGGAGATTCGAAAACAGGTGCCATGAAACGATTTTTTATGTTAGAAACAAAACTGCAAAAAAACCCTGTCGTTAAACAAATGTATGTCGACTTCATGAAAGAATATGAATCGTTAGGCCATATGACAAAAATATCACTATCTAAATCAGAAATAGAATATTATATTCCACATCACCCCGTGATTAGAGAACAAAGCTCAACAACAAAATTGAGAGTTGTTTTTGACGCGTCTTTTAAAACAAATTCGGGACAATCTCTAAATGACGTACAGTTTGTAGGACCAACTATACAATCAGATTTATTCTCTATCTTAATTAACTTCCGGAAATACACGTATATTGTTACCGCGGACATCGAAAAGATGTACAGGCAAATTTTGATCTCAGAAGATCAAAGATGTTTACACAAAATTTTTTGGCGATCTGACCCTAGCGAAGAACTTCAAGTATATCAATTAAATGCAATCACTTATGGCACAGAGAGTGCACCATATTTAGCAATAAGGAGTTTGCAGCAACTTGCAAAAGATAATAAAGATCGCTTTCCAGAAGCTTCAAATTCAATTGCAAATGAATTTTACGTGGACGATCTGTTAACAGGTTCAAATGATTCAAATGAATTGATAATACGATGCTCACAAATTATTGAAATTTTAGAGTCAGCAGGTTTTAAATTGCACAAATGGTCAAGTAATTTTCACGAATTTCAATCTTTAAACGTAGATGCATTAAATAATTGCTTAACGATAAATAAAAATGACATGAAAACATTAGGAATAATTTATAAACCATTAGATGACAATTTTCAGTATTCATTTAAAAAAGAAACAACTACACATAAAATAACTAAACGCACAATTCTAAGCGAAACCTCACAAATTTTCGATTCTTTAGGACTAATTTCACCTATTACAATAATTCCAAAAATTATTATACAATCATTATGGTCGCTAAAAATTGGTTGGGATGATGAGTTACCAAATAGTATTTCATCGAAATGGCAAATGTTTAAAAATGAATTAGAATCAATTGAGCATATTCAAATACCGCGTCACATAAAAATGCCTAATAGTGATTATTTAGAATTACACGGACTCGCGGACGCTTCTGAACGAGCGTATGGTGCTTGCATTTATGTCAAATCATTTAGAAATGGATCTATTCAAACAAATTTAGTTACCGCCAAGTCTCGTGTTGCACCACTCAAATTATTATCAATACCACGTTTAGAACTTTGTGCTGCAGTCTTATTAGCCGAATTAGCAGATAGGGTTTGCCAAGTATTAAATTTGAATTTTGTAAGTAAATATTACTGGTCAGACTCAAAAATAACCCTTGCTTGGATTGCAAGTAATCCAGTTCGTTGGAAAACATTCGTATCAAATAGAGTTGCAGAAATACAGCGACTAACGAATATCAAGTCTTGGTATTATGTAAACACCAAAGATAATTCTGCAGATTTGGCTTCTCGTGGAGTAAGTGCAAATGAATTAAAAAATTCAAATTTATGGTGGTACGGGCCGGCCTGGTTGTCAGAAGAATCGTCTTTTGATCATTTTGAAATCAATAACGTTTCTATTGATATTCCTGAAGAAAAGCGATTATCGATAGTGTTAAAAACAACCGTAGACTACAGTATTTTCTCAAAATTTTCTAACCTCAATAGAGTTATAAATGTTGTAGCTTACTGTAAACGATTCACAAACACTTGTCGCAAAATTTCAGTAAGAAAAGAAAAAACTTTATCTTCAGAAGAGCGTACTGAAGCACTTTTGTCACTAATAAAGATTGCTCAGACCGAAATCTATCAAAAAGAAATTTATAACTTAACTAAAAACAAAGAAGTTCAAGCCGATTCAAAAATTCTACCTTTAGCACCTTTTTTGGATAATTCTGGATTACTTAGAGTCGGAGGAAGGTTAAACAACTCCAAGTTTTAATCTTTGTTTTTACCACCGAAGCATATATTAACTAAATTAATCATAACGCAATTACACATCCATAATTTACATTGTGGACAACAATGTTTATTAAATATAGTTCGGCAGAGGTATTGGCCTATCGGCGCAAAAAGCATTATAAGGAAAATTACTCATAAATGTTTAAATTGTTACAAAATGAGACCACGAGTTTATAATCAGAAAATGGGAGACTTGCCGGGAGATCGTTTAACGCCATCTCCACCCTTTTTTATTTGCGGTGTTGATTACGCTGGTCCATTTTCGACAAGAGACAGACGTGCACGTGGATATAAGACGTACAAAGCCTATATATGTTTATTTATTTGTTTCAATACAAAGGCTATTCATTTAGAACTGGTGTCAGATATGTCAACAGAAATTTTCTTAGCAGCTCTTTGTCGGTTTATATCACGTCGTGGGCAACCAAAGGTAATATATTCCGACAACGGTACAAATTTTGTAGGAGCTAACGCGGAAATAAAAAGATTTCTGCAATTTGCAGCTGAAAATAATGACCATTTTGTGAACTCGCTAGCTAATGAGGGTAAATCTTTTGATTGGAAATTTATTTCTCCAAAATCTCCACATTTCGGTGGAATTTGGGAAAGCCATATCAAAATTGTTAAGACTCATTTAATAAAAACAATAGGGGAAAGAATTTTAACATTCGAAGAATTTTATACGTTGTTAACCCAAATTGAAGCTGTTGTAAATTCTCGTCCTCTCACATCCTTAAGCAATGATCCCTCTGACCTCAATCCTTTGACACCAGCCCATTTCCTAATCGGACGCCCACTTACAAACATCCCTGAATACGATTATTCATCGACTCCGGAGAATCGTCTCTCAACCTTCCAGCGGATGCAGCAGGTCGTGCAGCATTTCTGGAAGAGGTGGCACATGGAGTACATCCACCAGCTTAAGTCCCGAGCGAAATGGCATCAACCGGGAAACCAGTCTCCCCAGGAAGGCGATCTTGTGTTGATAGTGAATGAAAACAGTGCTCCCTATCAGTGGAATGTGGGACGTATTGAACAATTGTGGCCCGGTAAAGACGGACAAGTGCGAGTGGTAACAGTGCGCACAGCAACAAACTCATACAAGCGCCCCATCATGAAGTTATGTCCCTTGCCCATTACTGACTAATTAATTAAAGAACTTAGTTCTTTAAGGCGGGCGGCATGTTCGCTCCGCGAAATAAATAGTTTAAATTGTTTCTCGTTAAATATTTATATTGTGACATTTTTGTATACAAGGCTTAGGATTAAGACAGACTGTTAAGCTATGCAATTAGATATTTATGTTTAGAAATTTAAGAAAGATTAAGTAATAAAATTAAGTAAGCAGACAATGCACCTGGACAATCCGGCACCAACGGTCAGAAAGACCAGACACCCAAAAATAGCCAAATGTAACGGAATTTGCTATTGGTGAATTAAGTAGCCAACAGTACATTCAATTCCCTACCCTTTGTTTTGCGAAGAAGGGGATAAGATATAAAAATTGTAACTAAAGGACGAGAGAAGAGAGAGACTGATGAAGACAAGCATAGTCTAGGCAGTGTCTCACGGTCGTAAGACAAGTTTGTTACAAAGACGTTGAGTTGTATATATCGTTGTATAAAGTGTAAATAATAAACAATTAAAGTTCAATCGGATTCCTTGTTTTTTTTGGAATACATTAACATCCAGCAAATTGCATTTACGGTGTTCGTGTGCTGCGAGGACGATCCAAGCAACGCGACCCACACAATGATAACGGTTTATAATTTACCCACTGTCCACTTTCAATACTTGTTTGTGTTGGAGGAATAGCAAACAAATCCAATTCAGTTTTTACACATTCACAGGATTGAGCGTGTAAAAATGCCATATTAATCAAATATGTCTGATGATCTAGAGCGCTTTTTATTCTTTACTGTACCAGTTGAAAATGTAGAATGACTACGTTTCTTAACAGGTCTCTTCTTTTTATAACCAGAGCCATTCTGAGTTTTTCAATATTATGTTCAGCTTTACGTTTTAAATTAATCCCCGCCTCTTGAATACGATTCTTAAAATATTCTTTAGGTGGCTGTTTTTCACTTAAATCTCCCAAAAAAATTATTCCTGTATTCAAAGCTTCTTTTCCAAGAGCCCCGACGCCTTTTTTTATTATTGGTAAAATACTTCTAAACAGTCCACTAAAGAAGCCTCCTATGCCGTGACCCCGTTGAAATCGATTTCCTCTATATACAGCTCCAATACCACTGCCTGCTTGTAAATTATAATATTGTTGATACGGACACGTTTTCATTGTGCACGGCGAAAATGAAGCTTAACGAACAAAGTCCCAAATTGGAATGGCGCCGCATGTCCATCGTTACATCTTATATCTATTTCAATATTTGTAAATTCTCGTCTTAAAATCAGTACAAAATGCGGCTGCGTATATGATATCATTTTATTAGATCCAAAGACAGTTTTCAGTGTCAATATTGACAATTCTTAAAAGTTGTGTAACAACATCTCCAACAAGTTGAGGTTCAATAATATCGCAATATATATATATATATATATATATATATATATATATATATATATATATATATATATATAATTGTAGCTGTTTACTCAGTAACAAATTGGGAAGATTAATTGAAGATTTGACTTGATATAAATCACTAAACGGTCAATATCCCAACTGCAGTGCTAATCTCGGTGACAGTTTCAGAGAACGTATGTTGGCTTCTTTAAATTTGGCTTGAACGCGATTTCCTGATTTGCTGTATGAAAATGCGACATATTTATTAATCTTTGTATTTACATTTATTTCATGCAATACATTATCAATGTTTTCATAATTTTTCGACGGGATTTCATTTCTTTCAAAATTGTACGTTTCATTGTCTTTATTGCTAATCTTAATTACAACTTCATTTTCTCGTTGATTAACATTATAAAATGTACACGGATAAATAATTTCAGATAATGCAACTTCCCAGGAACCCTCTAACTTTATATTTTGCGGTAACTGTGTAATAAAACGTGTAGTTTTGTTATTAGGAAAATATTGCATGGAACTATTACTAGGTAGTGTTATAAAAAAATCTTTCTCATTCATTTTGTTATAACAAACGTAGAGAATTTGACGATATCCACGAATTAAACTTATCGCTGTAACCGTGCCACTTGGCAAGTAATTTCTTTCTGTTACCTTTACCCTTAGTTGCTACGATTTTATCTATATTGTAATTCTTTCTAGAATCTATATATATTTGTTGTAATTCACACTCATAGAAAGTGCCCTCTATAACTTCATTATTCAAATCTTTTAATTTATACACTATCGGATTCCTCTTACTAACTGCATATATTTTAAATAGTTCTTCGCTCCAATTAGATTCGTATCCTTTTTCAAATATATTTTTATATTTCGATATACGAACAACATCCCCTATTTTAAATTTTTGATGTTGTTTTAAATTTTGTTGGTTTTTGTTTTGGTTCCTCCATACTTGTAATATATTATTTTCATTCACTTCATAAGGAGCTAATTTGATCGACCGATGTTTCGTTTTATTATAAGAAGTTACAAGTTTCTGTAATACATTAACATATCTGTACGTATTTTTGTATGTAAAGTATCGATACATTTTTGCTTTTAAAGTTCTATTGAATCTTTCTACAAAACAGGCCTTAATATCAGGATTATGTGTCACATAAAATTTAATATCATTTTCAACTAAAAATGATTTTACTGATTTTGCAATGAATTCTGATCCTTTATCAGTTTGTAAATAAATCGGTTTCCTTTCCTTAAATATATTTTTAAATGCTTGAATAACAGATGTTGGTTTCTTGTCAATCAGAGGAATAGCCCAGGCATATCGACTAAAGACATCAATGACCGTTAAAATGTATTTGTAATTATCATTATAACGGCTTAGCTTTCGTAGGTCGTTAAGGTCGGCTTGAAAAAGATCGTTGATATTTGACACTTGGTAAGTATTTCTTTGAAAATGTTTTCTAACAGATTTATGTAAAGTATACGCATCATGAGAACTAATCCACTTTCTAATTTCGGCCGGTTTATATTGATCTTTCATACAATTTATTAAATTATTAGCTCCCGCGTAACCTGCAGGGTGTGAAGGATCATAGTAAATATTAGATAGTGTTTTATTCATTACGAAAACGAAAAGCGTTTCCACTTTTGTTCTGCAGCTCTCGCGACAATAGTATCGTCTTCGTCGTCGTATAAGCTGTCGCTGTTATCCTTCTTAGCTTTTAAACTCTTTTGAATAGGAATTTTGGTTTGTGATTCCAAGACGAAACACTTGTTTCTTTGTGGATTTTTAACTAATTTTGTAGGAATATTTATAACTTTTAACGCATCTACAAAATCTTTCCGTTTGGATTGTTATATTTTTTATATCTTACAATATCTCCTACTAAATCTGATATATTTGAATTTGGAATTTCTTTATTATTTATATAAACTATCCCTATTTCATCCCAAGAAATGATTTTCTCGGATTTCAATCGTTCCACTAACAAACGAGCATTTTCTCGATGTGTTTTAGGTATTACATTTACTATGTGTTGAACATCGTCTTGTGTCACTGCAGGTAATTTATATTTTGTGGATGTTTGCTCCTCGATAGGTAATTTTATAGTTTCTCTATTTTGTTTTTGAAAATATAAATATCTCTGTAAAATTTCTTGATACATACGCCATTTTTCATATTCTGATAATTTTAATTTGAACACATTTTTCATATCTGTATCCAACTGATTAGTTATATTTTCATCATCTTTACTATTACTTTGTATACGATTAAAATTTTCTGGGGATATTAGAACCATCTTTTTAGTATGTTCCATATTTAATTTTTAAATAAATAGCTGAGTGCACCTGTTAACAGAGGCGCTAATAGAAAAGGCAAGAACGCTCCACCCGATTGCACTAGTACACGTTTTTTCTTTTTCCAATTTTCACCACGTTTAATAAGTTTTCTTAAAACTTTTTTATGACGTCCTAGTGCAGCTTGCTGTTTCCGACTAATGCTAATTTTACCATGTAAAATATTATAAACACATTCACAAATACATCTAACTGAATTACAATCAGTATGTTTTAATAAAGCTAATCTATATTTTGGTTTTAGTTTGTGTAGAGCATTCATAAATTCTGCGTTGTTTACAACAGTCTCACTCATTTTTATAAAATAACTTCTGGCATATTTTTACATCTATATTTATATGATTTTTTAGGTAAATAAATGTATGTAACTCCGTCACGTGACGTACGAAAGCGTAACCAGTCAGGAGTATTTTGTTTAAGATCAAAAATTAAATACCCGTGTGACTCAGCTGTTGCATCATTATAAGATTCTTGTACGAATTTTACATTTTCTGGAAAAATTTGTCGTGATAAATGTAAAATTTGTGCTCTATCACGAGGGTTTTTAAAATAAAGAATATAATTTGCATTAAGGGAAATATCCCGCTGACCTTTACCTTGATGAAATAAATTTTGTTTAAGAAAAAATACTGATAAATTTTTATGATGAGACCATTTTGTAAATATGTCAACAACGCGTTCATCTGCTTCCCTCATTAAATCATCGATTACCATTAATTGTGGATAATTCCCATGAATATTTTCTATATCAGGTAAACCTTCAACAAATTCTACACCTTTTATTCTATTGTATAAATTTTGCCAAGTTCTATAATGCCAATATATTTTCTTAAAATCCGTATCGCTCATATAATTAATATTGGATAAAAAATTATTAACAAAATACGATTTTCCACTGCCTGAGGGGCCAGCAATTATAGCTGAAAACGGGTGTTTGAATTTTGTACACATATTACCAGTACCAAGTATAGTTTAAGACTAAACTTATGTATCATATTTTTCTTGTTATAAACGAAGATGAGACTTTTATTAATTTTCATATTTATAGCTATAATAATAAGGTTGTTAAATGAAACAGTTACATATTTTATTTACTATTTTATTTCACATTCTTATGTTTATATCTTTATATACAATTTTAATATTACAATTTAACAAATTCTATTAATCTTGCTTGTTTACCCGTACTGTATTCTTTCATTCCAGTACATTTTATACTCCATTGGGTGATATCCGTTTGCTTTAGTTGAAATATTTCGACATCACTCAGGTCGTCAAATCGGGCTGGAAGAAATGTCGTAAACTCTTCACATTCTGCAAGAATTTTTCTTCCAAACCCCGTAGTAATGGCTCTAATATCGACTAACTTGTATTGATTATTCGATTCTAATTCCGTTATTTTCTTTCGAGGTTTGATGTCACTCAACTGCCCTTTTTCTTTCATCTTTGAAAAATCCATTTCTAAATAATAACAAAAAAAAATTACCAAACTACATAATAAAATTAATTATTAAATATCTTACCACCAGATTCGTGATGATTTCTTACAACCTGCTTCGAGTAATAACGAAGGAATAATAATAAAACTTATTAAGATGTTTCCCTATTTATAAATGAACTGTTCTTATGATTTCTCTCTTTACGTCATCAAATACTTTTTCCAAAATTAGTTAAAATATGCATTTCGCTAATTACAGCGTTCAATATTTTAATTACAGGCTGCATACCGCAACGGAAATGTTGGAAATTATACTAAGAATTCGAGTTGAAATTTACAAATATTTTTCATATTAGTATAAATTTTTAAAGGCTATAAATAATATAACATTATCTAATTTGATAGAATATAAATACTTAAAGTAATTACGATATCACCTGATTTCTCTCTTTACGTCACCAAATACTTTTCCAATATTTGTTAAAATATGCATTGCACTAATTAATTTGCATTCCGGCTGCATTTCGCAGCGGGAATGGTGGGTAATTATACTACTTAGTTGACTATACTTCTTCCCACAATATTCACAAACTACAGTTATTCTAGTTTTGCCATTATATTTCTCATGTCGCTGTAGAATGCTGCGAGTTGTATAATTTTCATCACAATAGTTACACGAAAACATGTTTACAGTTTATATTGTTTCTTAATAATATGATGAAGATTAAAATTTTTTATTAATAGGTGCTCTGAATTTTTTTTAACATTACGTTTACTTGTTTTTGTAAAATAATACTGACATATACTACAATTAAATGGTGCCTCTGCTGAGTACAATTTTTTTTCACAAATTTGACAAAATATTTTTTTTAAATATAACAAACCACACATATGAACCGTAGAATCAAAACTAATATCTATACAATTAATGTCAGGATATTTCCTGTGTACTCTTTTAGCAAAATAACAAAATGTACAAAATGTGTTATCTTTGTTTCTTTCATCTACAAAATGATTAAAAAATTCAAACCATGAAAAACTTTTTCTTTGTGCTATGTCCTCCACAAAAGTTAATAATTCTTTTTTAAATTCCCCAGAATATATTACTTGGTCATCATAGAACATATTTATGTGAAAGTTTCTACTTAATTCGTGGTTGATCTAAAATTAAAATACATATAATATTTCCTTCAAGCAAATATGATTAAAACAGACTTACTTTACAAATTTAATTTTCGTAAATTTGTCATTATCTGTCGTAAAATTAATTATATGTAAAGATGATAAACTTTGTATTTCTTCAGGACTTAGTTTACCGAATCTTGCAGGTAGGAAATAATCTTCTTCATTAATGGTTACCACTACTCTATGCCCAAATTGAGTATGAATTGAATTCGCAGATTTAATTTTCTACTCTTGATTTATTGTCAATTCGTCAACTTTTTTATATGTGCAGGAGCCGAGATCGTTAAGACGTTTTAACGTAGACATTTTGAGATACGAATGATACGGTTTTATATTGCTTAACTATATATAGAAGAACATATAAAAATGTATGTCCCGGTGACTTTCAATTAATGTTTTTATGAATATTAATATGTATCCGTTTGTCTTTCACCTGCTGTATGTACTTTCTGCATCTCGTACATATGACCTTCTAACATAAATTATATATATATATATATATATATATATATATATATATATATATATATGCAAAATTATATGTACTTAAAATGGAATAAATTAAATGAAATAGATACAACATTTATTTTCAAATAAACATTTTTAAAAACAAATTAGAAAGTAGATTCTGCATGGGTATATAAACTGTATGTACTCCATATGGTTTTATCTAAGTAGAAGCTGCAGTAATCACAAGAATTATACAGGTATGCATAATAATTCTTATTTTATACTACATTTTTTACAAAACTATTTTATTAGTATGAATATCAATAATGATTCTGCTCCTCCGCTGAACCAACAACCATACAATATGTACGTTGTCGAGTGTTCAGAAATGTGGGATAATTGTAATACTCCCAGTTACGACAATGAAAATTATACCGAAAATAAAATGATTATAAGAAATTTACCAATTCATTGTCATAAGTTAAGCAAAAATGCAAAAAAGAAATTTAGATTGGCAGAAAGAGAAAGATGGAGGAATCTTAAGGTAAGAAATATAAACAATTTTAATATTTCTAATTTTATTCAAGCAAAAAATATTTGTATTGATACAGGCTCAAGAACTACAAAATAGTAAAGAAAATGTGAATTAGTAAAGAAACATTGTAAAGTTTATAATAAATCTTTTTTGTCAATATAAGAGTTAAATTTATTGTCAAAACCTAACCACTTAACATAGTATTTATTTCCTTTCTTTCGCAAAATTTTCTCTACCAAATACATATTAGGATATTTCGTTGATTGAATTTCCTGTTCATAGAAACCACCAGCAATTTCTTGTCTGTTTTCGTCCTCTAGTATATATGTTACTGGTAGTGTTGGTTGAATTTTTTTAATTCTGAATATCTCAGTTGTCCAATTCGGCCAATATTTTTTTTCAAATATGGATTTGTTTTTGCTTATACGAACATAATCATTTAAATTAAATTTCGCTGGACCTGCTACTTTTCTGTAACTGTAAACAGTGTTCAATAATTTATTTTCATCTTTCCTCGTGACATCGACGGGTTGCATTTTAATTGTGGAATTTTTAGTACTGTTGTATTTTACTACTAAATTATAAATGATGTTTATCCACCGATATAATCCTTGTAAACTAAATTGTTTCCACATCAGTGATTTTAGTGTTCGATTAAATCTTTCAATAATACTAGCTTTTTTAAAGCTGAACGTGGAATAGTGATTAACATTATGTTTTTTCATTAATTCTGTAAAATTTTCATTGTAGAACTCTTTTCCATTATCAGTTTGTAAGTTTTTAGTAACAAAACCATCCTGAAATATTTTATTCATACCCAATGTCACATCTTTACCCGTTTTCAATTTAACTGGTATCGCCCACGCTCTTTTTGAGAAGGCACCTATAACTGTTAATATATATTTGTAACCTTTATTTTCCTTTGCATATGGAATTACTTCTACTAAATCCGCTTGATATAGATCATTCAAACCCTTCAGTACAACATGTCTCCGTGGAAAATTCTTCCGAACTGCCCTATGTAATTCTTGCACGATGTCTTTTTTACTCATATTAACTTAGTTTCTAGTATTAACTCAACTGACACTGTCAGTGGATTCTTACGGCCTTTAATAGGATAAAAATTTGAAATATCTTTTTCAGTAACAAAAAGGCCGTTAAGGTCAATTGGTTTATTATTAATTCTTGTTTTAATCAGCACGTTCTCAATATTATATCTCACTTTTTTAATGTGTGCATCAAATAGAAATTTGTAATTAAGTTCAGCACTACCATTTTGCAATTTATATATATCGTTGCGCAGTTCCAATACAAAATTTACTATCATCATATTTTTACTTTTTTTTATTAAATCTTCCACTTTATTCATATATAAGAAAAGTTGTTTTTGAACGTAGTTTTCATAATTTTGAGTAAAATTATTTTCCAAATTTGCACTTTCTCTAGTGATATATTTTAAATTGATTGCATCACTGTCATGTTTAGGAGTATCACTTATACCAGTTAGACGATTACCTCTCAAATTATATTCTTTATTCAATTGATTTAGTAAAATCGTTTTGCGATGAAAATTTGATAATATTTTCTTATATATATGATTGTGCACATGTTTGCTAATATGACGACCGAATTTATCAACAACCATTTTGTGACTAACGAACTAAAAAGCAAATATTTAACTTTATATTATAATATTTGCCTCTCGTAAAGCTTGTTCAATTTGAAGAATTTCATTATCATGTCCCGTATGACCGGCCAACTTAGATGCTGATAATATTTTCAATCTACCTTCTAATTTATTTGGGTTATTCCAATACATGTATTCAATTTTTTTACTAGTTACATTCAAGTGTGGTTCACTAGATGACGATGGGAGTCCTCTTGTAAATGTCGTTTTACCAGAATCTATTGCAGACCTAGTTCTGACGTGTGGTACTATGTCCCGTATAATAGTTTTATATTTCCACCCTCGATCTGTAACGATTGTTCCAAGCCTATTGTAACCTTTTCGATGAGCATTTGTTTTTTGTACTATTTCTAAATAATTTTTCTTATCCTCATCGGTATATACATTCTGATTTGGTAGTTTAAGAATTAATAGTTCATATAAACCTGGAGTACCCTCATACCACACCCTATTTATATTAACATCGTTTTTATCTATTTCAACGTATGAATCACCAATCATAAATTTTTGATCCGGTGTTAATCTTATTCCATATATACTATCAATATCAGGACTATTAATTGCATATAATGCCATATATTTTCCAGCAATATCACCTAAAATTTCCTGAGAAGACTTCTCCAAATCTTCTAACTCCTCTTTTGTTTAATATTGTTCTTGAATAATTGACTGAGGACTACGTTCGAGTACTGGTGTTTCAGCAATAGTTTCTTCAGGTTGAAATAGCATCTTTTCTCTTTTTAAAATTAATTTTTTCCTTTTCTGTTTAGGAGTCTCGAACACTTCTCCAACTTCGTCTTTTATTTCGAAATCATTGTCATTGTTGCTTTGATCATCATTGTTTTTCTTTTGAGGTTCAATTTTAGTTTGACCAAGAGTTGAGAAATCCTCTTCAAATTTTTTAACAGTTTCTGATAT
The DNA here is from genome assembly GCA_035578165.1 of Stenolophus ochropezus. Taxonomy (NCBI): domain Eukaryota; kingdom Metazoa; phylum Arthropoda; class Insecta; order Coleoptera; family Carabidae; genus Stenolophus; species Stenolophus ochropezus. Next base: position 112,924 of record JAQOWZ010000141.1, read on the forward strand.
TGAGGCTAATGGTTGGACAATGGGTTTCAAAGTTTCATGTAAAAGTGTATCTGTTTCTTGTCTTCCTTGTTTGAGCTGCCTCAATTTCTTCTTTATTTTTTCTCGGGTTTTAATAATTTCACTCAAAGTTTTGGCATCACTCATTTTGTTGGAATGGCCAAAATATTTATGACAATAATTTCGTTCTTACGCAATCTATATACTCACTAGAAATTCATCAAAACCTCTTCTGTACCGTCCATCATTAAAATCCCTATCTTTATCTATAACGGCACAGCCAAACTTATTTTGTTGCCAACAATAAGCACAAAAATCTTTAAATTGATTAAATGTCATATCCGGATTAATAAGATCATTGTATATATGTCGCAAGTTCAAGTCGTCTTGTGTAAATAAAATTAGTAAGTTTGCATTATCACGTATCAGATGTTTTGAAACTCGTGCATATGTCTGAATTAGACAAAATACATCTATTTGCTTGTGTCGTCCCATGCTGAAATAATCCCGAATGTGCTCCTGTGGGTCACTTAAAATATCATCAAATATAAATATTGAATTCGGTTGAATTTCTGTTAATGCAATAATATTTTCATTTTGATTAAACTGATAATAGTTTATTCCTTTAACAGATTATAATAACTTTTCCAAGTACTCGTATTTTGGCTGATACAGAGATTTTAAATAAACGTAGATGTTTTCAAATTTTAACCCATGTTATAGTTAGAAGAGAAATGATTAGATTTGTTTTTCCTAAATTTGAAGGTCCACAGATAATAGCTCTGATATTATTAGAAAATAATTTTCCATGCTTACTAAAATTCTTCTCATGCAAATCAATATTTGAGATTCTCAAAATACACGACTGCGATTCAAACATATTAACACGATTACGTTTCTAAATGTGATTTATAAATATAAATCCTTATTATATATATTATTAGTTTAAATCGAACTAGGGGCAAGTATACATTGTTTCAAACATTTCCAAAATAAATAATAATATTAGTAAAATTAAACAGAATGAAAAAGAGAAATTGTTTTGATGAAGCTGTGAAAAATGCTAGAAGTGCTACGTTAAAACACAAGAATCCAAATAATATCAAAAGTGTTATACGTTCCGCTTTGAGAGCTGCGCGAAGAACTGTTAAAAATCGTAATTATGAACAAAATGATTCTGCGCGAGTCATACCTTTACCAAAAACAGGAGAATTTTTACCATTCTTAATTCCATTATTTGCTGGTTTATCGGCTGTTGGTACTTTAGCAGGAGGCGCAGCAGGCATAGCAAAAGCTGTAAAAGATGCGCAAGCAGCAAAACAGCAATTACTCGAAGCTCAAAGACATAATAAAGAAATGGAAGCTATCGCTCTTGGAAAGAGAGGTGATGGACTGTATTTAGGTGTTCATAAAAAGGGTTATGGTTTATATCTTAAACCTGTACAAAAAAAAACTTCCGTTAAGACCCCTAACTGATAAGGATATGTTAAAATATGCTAAACATATACCATATTTTCGTGGTGTTTAAATGCGGAATGATTTACCAAAATCTGGTCCATATATTAATGAGTCAGCTATAGTAAACTTAGACAGTAAAACTGGTCCAGGAACACATTGGGTGTGCTATAAAAAACGTGGTAATGAAGTAGAATATTTCGATGGATTCGGTAATTTAAGACCTCCTAAAGAAATAATTAATTACTTTGATAGTAAAACTAAAATTAATTATAATTACCGAAGACATCAAAAATACAATTCATTTAACTGTGGTCACTTGTGCTTACAATTTCTTTCGAGTTCGTAGACAATATTAAGAATTTGATGTCTTTAACTATTACACTTACAGGCAATAAATCTGTGTTAAGCGTAGATTTTTCTCCTGCCTTAAATTTATCTGGCACGGAATGGGTTATTGGTTTAGTAGATTTTCAATCATATAATTCTATTCCAAACATCATAGAAGGAAAAAACAAGCTATACTATTATGAAGGAAATACATGGAAATATTTAACTGTGTCTCCGGGATCATATGAAATAGATGATCTTAATGATTACATTCGTTCGGTAATAGGTGATCCAGATTATCTTGGACATCATAAAAATGGTAAACAAAAGTTTAGTTTTTGTCTACGACCAAACATAAATACTCTGAAAAGTGAAATTCTCTGTTCAACAAAACTTGATTTTACTCGTCACGATACTATTGGTGAATTACTTGGTTTTAGTAAAAAAATCCTCGACAAAGATAAACTACATGAATCAGATTCAATTGTTAACATTTTAAAAGTAAATAGTATACAAATAGATTGTAACATTTCGGCAGGTTCTTACAAAAATAATACAAATGCTCATATTTTACACATTTTCTTTCCAAGTTCACCACCTGGGTATAAAATAATTGAAGTACCTACAAATGTAATTTATTTTCCTGTAAGTGTTAGTAGCGTGGATAACATCACAATTAAATTAATAGATCAAAACGGAAATTACAGTGAGGTTACATTTGAAACAAATTTAAAAAATGGGAATAAATTTTAGTAATAAAAGATCAGTTGTCTCTTGGATACAAATTAAGAGATAAAAATTAGTAATATTTTAAATATTGATGAAGATATTACATTCGATGAATTAATAACACGTATAGAATATCACACACATGAACCGTACATATCTACAACTTTTAACAATAGTGATGAAATTCGCATTCCCATCCAAAAACAGGATGTGTTTACTCTAACTAATCAAAGTTCAATAGTTATTGAAGGCGAACTTGTGAAGAAAGATGGAACGAAAATACCGAAAGATGCAAAATTTGTTAATAATGGCATTGGATATTTATTCGACGAGATTCGTTACGAAATGAATGGTATTGAAATTGACCGATGTAAAAATGTTGGCATTAACAACTGTTAAAGGATATTTATCATTTAATGATGGACAATTGAAAATGCTTGAAAACGATGGGTGGATAACTTCAGCATCAACAAATATAATAAACAGTGATGGAAAATTTAACGTTTCTATACCTTTAAATACAACATTCGGTTTTGTTAAAGATTATAAAAAAATTCTCTTAAATGTAAAGCAAGAACTGGTATTGATCCGGTCAAAAGTTGACACAAATGCATATTTGAGTAAAGAAGAGTTAAAAGTAAAAATAACAAAAATACTGTGGCGTACGCCGTATGTTATTCTTAGTGATAACGCAAAGTTACAATTTCTCAAAAGACAGGAAAAGAATAAACCAGTTCTAATGGCGTTCAGATCATGGGATTTGTTTGAATATCCGGTATTACCTGAAGCACAAAAACAATGTTGGAGTTTAAAGACATCATCACAACTTGAAAAACCGATATGTAATTCTTGCGTTTCAAACAAACCGCAAAAACCAACACGATAAAAATGCAAGTGAATTTGATCATTGTCATATTTCTAATGTAAAATTATTTCTAAATTCTGAAAATTATTCATACAAGAACTTGAATTTAAACATAAACAATAATAATTACGCATTATTGTACGACATGTTTACACAATTTCAATCCGTCTACTATGATCAAGATAGGGTGCAATCAATTTTTAGCAAACACGATTTCCTTACTAAATCACCGCTTATAGTTTTGGATTGTTCAAAACAAAATGAAAATATTAAAAGTGCTCCTGTAGAAGTGCGAGTGGAATTTGAAGCAAATGAAAATTTTCCTGCTCACACCACGGCCTACTGTTTAATTATTCATGATCGTCTTGTTGAATATAATGCACTGAGTAATTCAGTTAAAAAGCTTGTCTAGTGACAGATTTAAGTTATTTATATAATGGAATTCATAGTAGACATACAAGGTTTTACGAATAACTTTAATAATTTTATTCCGAAGGAAATTGCAGTGTTATCGAGAAACGGCGAAAAGATACAACATCACATACTTGAGAAACCTTTCTCATGGAATAAACTAAACAAGTCACGTCAAAAAGAAGCTCAGTGGTTATTGGAACATTACCACGGATTGTTTTGGGATAATGGAAATAGTCGTTTCCAAAAAACTCTAAATACCATTACAGAAATATTATCTTCAGCTTCAAAAATATACGTAAAAGGATTAAGAAAAAAGAGGTATTTAAAAAATAATTTGAAATTGACTGTTCCTGTCGTTGACTTAGTACAATACCCAACGTTGAAATCAGGAAACTTTATGAACTTATCATATTTTGCTCATTCACCACCGTTTATGTGTGCACTAAGGAACGTGTTTGTTATTAAAAATTGGCTGGACCTAAGTAGTAACTATGGACAAATTGAACAGAGCTATTAATTCATTTTATAATATACAAATGTTATTCTTAATCTCCCCGGAAGATATTAATAATTTACCAAGAGAATTTTTAGCATGCTATGCAGATCGACAAATAGATAGTGTATGGCATCTTTTATCTGATGATATAAAAAATACAATACATTAATACAATACATTATAATGTAATGAGTGGTGATACTATCGATGGACAACCACCTACGATAAAAAATTGTGTAATGTGTAAACAAAATAAAACACATTTGTAATTCATTCTGTCTTTTTATTTACAATATCCTTGAACAACTTTTTTCCTTGATGCAAATACAATAATTCCTTAATAGCTAATACATTCAATTGCAAATCATTATCCAACACGGTTCCTACACTTTTGAAATCAGTTTCATTGGGATTTACCTGCAGATAATCCTTAGCAAGTGTTACAATTTTATTGTAATAATTTTTAAAATTACAACTTTCCAAAAGTTTTAGGCGAAAAATAATAATGGTACTCAGTAAAATGTAAAGAATTTTAACCGATTGCGAATCTAATACAATGTTACAGCCTGGAATATGCCAAGTTAATGTTAGAAATTTCCTTTTATTAATATTATTCATAACCATCCAATTATTGTCCGAAATATAATCTTGAATACATTCACTTCTGGAATCAAAATAATCAAGAATTAATTGTTTGTGCGTAATTAATTGACTCAATTCAGCGTGTGTAAACTGAATACCAACATTATCCGGTTTGCTTGACGTAAATTTCAAAACAGGTATGAAATCTCTAAGTACACTTAAACCTACAGACACCCATCTTGTTTTTGATTTATTAAGACCATAATTTGTGCGCAATAGAAGGATATCTTCTTTGTAAAGTGTTGCAAAAAACTCCGCATTGTTTATATTTGACAAAAATTCTTCCGTAAAAGGTGATTCCAAATATAATTTCGCAACTTTATTGTTATCCTCTTGGTCACTAGTATCAATAGACAAATCTGAAGTGCGTTTACTTAATAAGGCCATTTAAAAAACAACTTGTTAAAATCATTAGATGATTAATATTACTACAGTTTTTTTTTTTACTGCAAGAACGCTCGCCAACAACAACTTAAAAGTAGCACGTCAAAAACAATACTAAAACTTTCACTTTCAATGCGTCAAATTTCAAGATCGGCGCGGAGAAGAATAATTACTGCAACCAATCAGAACGCGTGTAGGAAAACATGCTCAAAGTGGTGGGGGAACCGTTGTGCGCATACTTTTCTTATGGAGAAAGTATGCGCGAACCTGTAAAAAGCCGAACGTGCTGTCCTAGAACCGGCGAATACATACTACTGATGAAGAATTATAAAATTCAGGCGCGGAAGCGAATATATATATATATATATATATATATATATATATATATATATATATATATATATATATATATATATATATATATGATTTTTTACAATAATAAAGTCAGATTTTACCTATTCTTGAAATGGATATTTTTGTGTTAAAAAATTCATATTCATGCTTTAGGATCTATACTATGGATGGTTTAAAGCATTGGACATGCAAAAGTGACTAAAACGTAGTACCAATCAGATAATAAAAATTCTATATTTGAGTGTCATTTTAATGAATACGTTGTATATTGTAAGCAACATGGGCTGGATTCTAGAATACCTACCACACTTGAAATAGCAATTTTCTTGTTGCAATGTTTTCTTTTAGCTAAAATATGATAAAAAATTATAAAATACGGGCATGGAAGCAAATATATATATATATATATATATATATATATATATATATATATATATATATTTAGGGTGAATACTGAAAACCTTGACATAGGGAAATAACATGGGAAAACAGTTTTTTGCTGTTTCCATCTGTCCCGCTAAATAAAATCGGGTGTATATGGTATCGTTAGTTAGATTACTTAATTTTGCATCTAATAAAATCAAATGTTGTATAATATGGCCTTTTCTAACTGAAATATTTGATAAAATAAATTGTATTTTGAAGTTTATCCTTCATATTTTCGAATAAGAAACGTCAAAAACAAAATGCTCCATAGCCGAGTGGATACGAGGGCTGTTTCATAACATAAATAATCTACAAAACCTGGTTCGAGACCACCTCAGCCCTACTTTTTTTTAATTAAATTATGCTTAAAATATCTTTATTATATCAGACTATTTTAATAAAATAACAATATTGATATTTTTATAAATAAAAAAATCCAAATATATAATAGAATTATTATTTGCTGTCTGTGAAACTTAACAATTAATTCGAATTTAGTTTTTGGTGTATAATTTTGTATTTCATGTTTCGAAACATGATATTTTAAGTATAATTTAATTTAAAAAAAAATAGGGCCGAGGTGGTCTCGAACCAGGTCTTGTAGATTATTTATGTTATGAAACAGCCCTCGTATCCACTCGGCTATGGAGCATTTTGTTTTGGACGTTTCTTATTCGAAAATATGAAGGATAACCTTCAAAATACAATTTATTTTATCAAATATTTCAGTTAGAAAAGGCCATATTACACAACATTTGGTTTTATTAGATGCAAAATTAAGTAATCTAACTAACGATACCATATACACCCGATTTTATTTAGCGGGACAGATGGAAATAGCAAAAAATTGTTTTCCCATGTTATTTCCCTATGTCAAGGTTTTTAGTATTCACCCTGTATATATATATGATTTTTTAGAATAATAAAGTCAGATTTTACGTATTCTTGAAATGGATATTTTTGTTAAAACATTCATATTCGTGCTTTAGGATCTATACTATGGATGGTTTTAAGCATTGGACATGCAAAAGTGACTAAAACGTTATACAAATCGGATAATAAACATTCTATATTTGAGTGTCATTTTAATGAATACGTTGTATATTGTAAGCTACATGGGCTGGATTCTTGAATACCTACCACACTTGAAATAGCAATTATCTTGTTGCAATGTTTTCTTTTAGATACATTATGATGAAGAATTGTAAAATTCGGTCGCGAAAGCAAATATTTATATGATTTTTAACAAAAATAAAGTCAGATTTTACCTATTCTTGATGAATACGTTGTATATTGTAAGCTACAATGGCAGGATTCTAGAATACCTACCACTCTTGAAATAGCAATTTTCTTGTTGCAATGTTTGCTTTTAGCTAAAATATGATAAAGAATTATAAAATTCGGGCGCGGAAGCAAATTTTTATATGATTTTTTACAAAAATAATGTCAGATTTTACCTATTCTTGATGAATATGTTGTATATTGTAAGCTACATGGACTGGAATCTAGAATAACTAGCACACTTTAAATAGCAATTTTCTTGTTGCAATGTTTTCTTTCAGCTAAAATATGATAAAGAATTATAAAATTCGGGCGCGGAAGCAAATATTTATATGATTTTTACAAAAATAAAGTTAGATTTTACCTATTCTTGAAATGGATATTTTTGTTAAAACATTCATATTCATGCTTTAGGATCTATTTTGTGGATGGTTTTAAGCATTGAACATGCAAAAGTGACCAAAACGTGGTACCAATCAGATAATAAACATTCAATTTTCAGGTGTCATTTTAATGAATACGTTGTATATTGTAAGCTACATGGGCTGGATTTTAAAATACCGACCACACTTGAAATAGCAATTTTCTTGTTGCAATGTTTTCTGTTAGCTAAAATATGATGAAAAATTATAAAATTCGGGCGCAGAAGCAAATATTTATATGATTTTTTACAAAAATAAAGTCAGATTTTACCGTTTCTTGATGAATACGTTGTATATTGTAAGCTACATGGGCTGGATTTTAGAATACCTACCACACTTGAAATAGCAATTTTCTTGTTGCAATGTATAAATATGATGAAGAAGTATATAATTCGGGCGCGGAAGCAAATATTTATATGATTTTTTACAAAAATAAAGTCAGATTTTACCTTTTCTGGATGAATACGTTGTATATTGTAAGCTACATGGGCTGGATTCTAGAATACCTACTACACTTGAAATAGCAATTTTCTTGTTGCAATGTTTTCTTTTAGCTAAAATATGATGAAGTATTATAAAAATCAGGTGCGGAAGCAAATATCTTTATGATTTTTTACAAAATTAAAGTCCGATTTTACCTATTCTTGAAATGGATATTTTTTTGTTAAAACATTCATATACATGCTTTAGGATCTATACTATGGATGGTTCTAAGCATTGGACATGCAAAAGTTACCAAAACGTGGTACCAATCAGTTAATAAACATTCAATTTTCGGGTGTCATTTTAATGAATACGTTATATATTGTAACCTACATGGGCTGGATTCTAGAATACCTACCACATTTGAAATAGCAATTTTCTTGTTGCAATGTTTTCTTTTAGCTACATTATGATGAAGCATAATAAAATTCGGGCGCGGAAGCAAATATTTATATGTTTTTTTACAAAAATTAAATCAGATTTTACCTATTCTTGATAAATACGTTGTATATTGTAAACTACATGTGCTGGATTCTAGATTACCAACCACACTTGAAATAGAAATTATCTTGTTGCAATGTTTTCTTTTAGCTAAAATATAATGAAGAATTATAAAATTCGGGCGCGGAAGCAAATATATATATATGATTTTTTACAATAATAAAGTCAGATTTTATCTATTCTTGAAATGGATATTTTTGTTAAAACATTCTTATTCATGCTTTAGGATCTATACTATGGATGGTTTAAAGCATTGGACATGCAAAAGTGACTAAAACGTTATACAAATCAGATAAAAAACATTCTATATTTGAGTGTCAGTTTAATAAATACGTTGTATATTGTAAGATACATGGGCTGGATTTTTTAATACCTACCACACTTGAAATAGCAATTATCTTCTTGCAATGTTTTCTTTTAGCTACATTATGATGAAGAATTATAAAATTCGGTCGCGGAAGCTAATATTTATATGATTTTTTACATAAATAAAGTCAGATTTTACCTATTCTTGATGAATACGTTGTATATTGTAAGCTACAATGGTAGGATTCTAGAATACCTACCACACTTGAAATAGCATTTTTCTTGTTGCAATGTTTTCTTTTAGCTAAAACATGATGAAGAATTATAAAATTCAGACGCGGAAGCAAATATTTATATGATTTTTTACAAAAATAAAGTCAGATTTTACCTATTCTTGAAATGGATATTTTTGTTAAAACATTCATTTTCATGCTTTAGGATCTATACTATGGATGGTTTTAAGCATTGGACATGCAAAAATGACCAAAAGGTGGTACCAATGAGATAATAATCATTAAATTTTAGGGTCATTTTAATGAATACGTTGTATATTGTAAGCTACATGGGCTGAAATCTAGAATACCTACCACAATTAAAATAGCAATTATCTTGTTGCAATGTTTTCTTTAACTAAAATATGATAAAGAATTATAAAATTCGGGCGCGGAAGCAAATATTTATATAACTTTTTACAAAAATACAATCAGATTTTACCTATTCATGATTAATACGTTGTATATTGTAAGCTACATGAGCTGGATTCTAGAATACCTACCATACTTAAAATAAAAATTTTCTTTTAGCTAAAATATGATGAAGAACTATAAAATTCGGGCGCGGAAGAAAATAGTAATATGATTTTTTACAAAAATAAAGTAAGATTTTACCTATTTTTGAAATGGATATTTTTGTTAAAACATCCATATTCATGCTTTAGGATCTATACAATGGATAATTTTAGCATTGGACATGCAAAAGTGAACAAAACGTGGTACCAATCGGATAATAAACATTCAAATTCGTGTGTCATTTTAATGAATACGTTGTATATTGTAAGCGACATGGGCTGAATGCTAAAATATCTACCACACTTGAAATAGCAATTTTCTTGTTGCAATATTTTCGTTTAGCTAAAATATGATAAAGAATTATAATATTTGGGCGCGGAAGCAAATATTTATACGATTTTTTACAAAAATAAAGTCAGATTTTTTCTATTCTTGAAATGGATATTTTTGTTAAAACATTCATATTCATGTTTAGGATCCATACTATGGATGGTTTTAAGCATTGGACATGCAAAAGTGACCAAAACGTGGTACCAATCAGATAATAAACATTCAATATTCGAGTGTCATCTTAATTAATACGTTCTATATTGTAAGCTATATGGGCTGGATTCTAGAATACCTATCACACTTGAAATAGCAATTTTCTTGTTGCAATGTTTTCGTATCGCTAAAATATGATGAAAAATAATAAAATTCGGGCTCGGAAGCAAATATTTATATGATTTTTTACATAAATGAAGTCAGATTGTACCTATTTTCGAAATGCATATTTTTGTTAAAACCTTCATATTCATGCTTTAGGATCTATACTATGGATGGTATCAAGCATTGGACATGCAAAAGTGACCAAATTTTGGTACCAATCGGATAATAAACATTCAAATTTCGTGTGTCATTTTAATGAATACGTTGTATATTGTAAGCTTCATGGGCTGGATTATAGAATACCTACCACACTTGAAATAGCAATTTTCTTGTTGCAATGTTTTCTTTTAGCTAAATTATGATGAAGAATTATAAAATTCAGGCTCGGACGCAAATATTTATATGATTTTTAAAAAAAATACAGTCAGATTTTACCTATTCTTGTAATGGATAATTTTGTTATAAAATTCATATTCAAAAGTGACCAATACTTGGTACCAATCAGATAACAAACATTCAATTTTCGGGTGTCATTTTAATGAATACGTTGTATATTGTAAGCTACATGGGTTGGATTCTAGAATACCTACCACACTTGTAATAGCAATTTTCTTGTTGCATTGTTTTCTTTTAGCTAAATATGATGAAAAATTATAAAATTGGGCGCGGAAGCAAATATTTATATGATTTTTTACAAAAATAAAGTCAGATTTTATCTATTCTTGATGCGTACGTTGTATATTGTAAGCTACATGGGCTGGATTCTAGAATACCTACAACACTTGAAACAGCAATTTTCTTGTTGCAATGTTTCTTTCAGCTAAAATATGATAAAAAATTATAAAATTCGGGCGCGGAAGCAAATATTTATATGATTTTTTACAAAAATAAAGTCAGATTTTACCTATTCTTGAAATAGATATCTTTGTTAAAACATTCATATTTATGCTTTAGGATCTATACTAGGGATGGTTTTAAACCTTGGACACGCAAAAGTGACTAAAACTTGGTTCCAATCAGATAATAAACATTTAATTTTCGGGTGTCATTTTAATGAATACGTTGTATATTTTAAGCTACATGGGCTGGATTATAGAATATCTGCCACACTTGAAATATCAATTTTCTTGTTGCAATGTTTTCTTTTAGCTAAATACGATAAAAAATTATAAAATTCGGGCGCGGAAGCAAAAATTTATATGATTTTTTACAAAAATAAAGTCAGATTTTATCTATTCTTGATAAGTACGTTGTATATTGTAAGCTACATGGGCTGGATTCTAGAATACCTACCACACTGGAAATAGCAATTTTCTTGTTGCAATGTTTTCTTATAGCTAAAATATGATGAAGAAATATAAAATTCGGGCGCGGAAGCAAATATTTATATGATTTTTTTTAAAAAAAAGTCAGATTTTACCTATTCTTGATGAATACGTTGTGTATTGTAGGCTTCATGGGCTGTATTCTGGAATACCTACCACAATTGAAATAGCGATTTTTTGTTGCAATGTTTTTTTTTTTAGCTAAAATATGATGACGAATTATATAATTCGGGCGCGGAAGCAAATATTATATGATTTTGTACAAAATCATAGTCAGATTTTAGCTATTCTTGATAAATATGTTGTATATTGTAAGCTACATGGGCTGGATTCTAGAATATCTACCATACTTGAAATAGCAGCTTTCTTGTTGCAATGTTATCTTTTAGTTAAAATATGATGAAGAATTATTGTGTGTGTTTCAATACAACTGTGTATAGCCTAGTGGATAGCGTGTTGGCCTTGTATACTTGGGTTCATCGGTTCGAATCTCATAGGTGCTATATACATATTTCTCTTTTGTATATTTTTTATATTATTTATTTTTTTTATAAATATGTAAAATACATATGCGAGTACAATTCACCGAATTTATTGTATTGTTTGTTTATTGTTATGAAATAAAATAGTTCGTTTTGTGCTTGTAAGTATATCTGCAAGGCTAATGTCTACATAGATTGTATTTATTTGTCAACTACCGCGTGGTCGAGTTGTTAGAGTGCTCGATTGACGCACTGGGAATCGCTGGTTCGATCCCCCATGAAGAGATATTTTCTTTTATTTTTTTTTTTGTAAAATGTTTTGACCATGGCAAGCATTGCAGGATTGTTAATTCTTGTTTAAACCTTGTTACAACGGTTTTTTGGGGTATAAATACAAACCAAACGGCAGATTTACTCAGAGAGTGTGTGCTCTCTGACGCGTAGTAATCAAGCTGCTGGTGTGTGCCGACAGCCGTAGTCTTTCGAGCCCCGAGCTGGTGAGTAGAGTTTTATTTTACTCTGTCCGGTTACATGGGCTGGATTCTAGTACACCTACCACACTTGAAATAGCAATTTTCTTGTTGCAATGTTTTCTCTTAGCTTATGATGAAAAATTATAAAATTTGGGCGCAAAAGCAATTATTTATATGATTTTTTATAAAAATAGAGTCAGATTTTACCTTTTCTTGATGAATACGTTGTATGTTGTAAGATACATGGGCTGGATTCGAGAATACCTACCACACTTAAAATAGCATATTTTCTTGTTGCAAGATTTTAAATATTCTTGAAATGGACATTTTTGTTAAAACATTCATATTCATGCTTTAGTATCTATACCATGGATAATTTTAGCATTGGACATGCAAAAGTGACCAAAACGTGGTACCAATCAGATAATAAACATTCAATTTCGGGTCTCATTTTAATGAATACGTTGTATATTGTAAGCTACATGGGCTGGAGTCGAGAATACCTACCACACTTAAAATAGCAATTTTCTTGTTGCAATGTATTCTTTTAGCTAAAATATGATGAAGAATTATAAAATTTGGGCGCGGAAGCAAATATTTATATGATTTTTTACAAAAATAAAGTTAGATTTTACCTATTCTTGAATGGATATTTTTGTTAAAACATTCATATTCATGGTTTAGGATCTATACTATAGATAATTTTAGCATTGGACATACAAAAGTGACGAAAACGTGGTACCGAACAGATAATAAACATTAAATTTTCGGGTGTCATTTTAATGAATACGTTGTATATTGTAAGCTACATGAACTGGATTCTAGAATACCTACAACAATTGAAATAGCTATTTTCTTGTTGCAATGTTTTCTTTTAGCTTAAATATAATGAAGAATTTGTTCGCGGAAGCAAATATTTATATGATTTTTTACAAAAAAAAAGTCAGATTGTACCTGTTCTTCATAAATACGTTGTATATTGTAAACTACTTGATCTGGATTCTAGAATACCTACCACACTTGAAATAGCAATTTTCTTGTAACAATGTTTTCTTTCAGCTAAAATATGGTAAAAAATTATGAAATTCGGGCGCGGAAGAAAATATTTATATAATTTTTCACAAAAAAAGTCAGATTTTAACTATTCTTGATGAATACGTTGTATATTGTAAGCTACATGAGCTGGATTTTAGAATACCTACCACTCTTGAAATAGCAAATTTCTTGTTGCAATATTTTCTTTTATCTAAAATATGATGAAGAATTATAAAATTCGGGCGCGGAAGCAAATATTTTATGATTTTTTACAAAAATAAAGTCAGATTTCACCTTTTCTTACTCTGAGATAGCGCGTTATATTGTTAGCTACATGGGCTGGATTCGAGAATACCTACCACACTTAAAATAGCAATTTTCGTGTTGCAATGTTTTCTTTTAGCTAAAATATGATTAAGAATTATAAAATTCGGGCGCGGAAGCAAATATTTATATGATTTTTTACAAAAATAAAGTCTGATTTTACCTATTCTTGAAATGGATATTTTTGTTAAAACATTCATATTCATGCTATAGGATCTATACTATGGATGGTTTTAACCATTGGACATGCAAAAGTGACCAAAAAGTGGTACTAATCAGATAATAAACATTCAATTCCCGTGTGTCATTTTAATGAATACGTTGTATATTATAAGCTACATGGGCTGAATTCTAGAATACCTACCACACTTGAAATAACAATTTTCTTGTTGCAACGTTTTCTTTTATCTAAAATATGATGTATAATTATAAAATTCGGGCGCGGAAACAAATATTTATATCATTTTTTACAAAAATAAAGTCAGATTTTACCTTTTCTTGATGAATACGTTGTATATTGTAAGCTACATGCGCTGGATTCTAGAATACCAACCACACTTGAACTAGCAATTTTCGTGTTGCAATGTTTTCTTTTAGCTAAAATATGATTAAGAATTATAAAATTCGGACGCGGTAGCAAATACTTATATGATTTTTTACAAAAATAAAGTCAGATTTTATCTATTCTTGAAATGGATATTTTTATTAAAACATTCATATTCATGCTTTAGGATCTATACTATGGATGGTTTCAAGCATTGGACATGCAAAAGTGATCAAAACGTGGTACCAATCAGATAATAAACATTTAATTTTAGGGTGTCATTTTAATGAATATGTTGTATATTGTAAGTTACATGAGCTGGATTCTACAATACCTACTACTACTACTAATATGATGAATATATATTAAATTCGGGCGCGGAAACAAATATTTATATCATTTTTTACAAAAATAAAGTCAGATTTTACCTTTTCTTGTGAATACGTTGTATATTGTAAGCTACATGCGTTTTGTCGCTTTTTGTCAACGCGACCTAAAAGATCTATTGTGACACAGCCCTTACTTAGTTTTCCGGAAGTAGATCCAGATTTTTGATGAAGCCGATTAGGCCTCAAGTACCTGAAGTACTTGTTTCGTAACATGTTTTACTTGCATTTTAGTGATGCAGGTTGTTAGCCTACAGTCTCTGCAAGGCCAGCACACACCGAGCCGTTGTGCGGCAACCCATCCAATTGGACAGGGCGGGCTATGCTGCTTATCTACACGATCAGACAAGACACGCCACGACCACACAACCGTACTGGCTGACTATCCATAGTATAGATCGTAAAGCATGAATATGAATGTTTTAACAAAAATATCCATTTTAAGAATATGTAAATTCTGACTATATTTTTGTAAAAAATCATGTAAATATTTGCTTCCGCGCCCGAATTATATAATTCTTTATCACATTTTAGCTAAAAGAAAATATTGCAACAAGAAAATTGCTATTTCAAGTGAGGTAGGTATTCTAGAATCAAGCCCATGTAGCTTACAATATACAACGTATTCATCAAGAAAAGATAAATCTGACTTAATTTTTGGAAAAAAACATATAAATATTTGCTTCCGCGCCCGAAGTTTATAATTTTTCATCATATATCAGCTAAAAGAAAACATTGCAACAATAAAATTGCTATTTCAAGTGTGGTAGGTATTCTAGAATCCAGCACATGTAGCTTACAATATACAACGTATTAATCAAGAAAAGGTAAAATCTGACTTTATTTTTGTGAAGAATCATATAAATATTGGCTTTTGCGCCCGAATTTTATAATTCTTGATCATATTTTAGCTAAAAGAAACCATTGCAACAAGAAAATTACTATTTCAATTGAGGTAGGTATTCTAGAATCCAGCCCATGTATTTTAAATTATACAACGTATTCATTAAAATGACACCCGAAAATTAAATGTTTATTATATGATTGGTACCACGTTTTGGTCACTTTTGCATGTCCAATGCTTGAAACCATATAGAGTATAGATCCTAAAGCATGAATATGAATGTTTTTACAAAAATATCCATTTCAAGAATAGGTAAAATCTGACTTTATTTTTGTAAAAAATGATATAAATATTTGTTTCCGCGCCCGAATTTTATAATTCTTCATCATATTTTAGCTAAAAGAAAACATTGCAACAAGAAAATTGCTATTTCAAGTGTGGTAGGTATTCCAGAATCTAGCCCATGTAGCTTACAATATACAAAGTATTCATCAAGAATAGGAAAAATCTAACTTTATTTTTGTATAAAATCATATAAATATTTGCTTGCGTGCCCGAATTTTATATATCTTCACCGTATTTTGCTATAAGAAAACATTGCAACAAGAAAATTGCTATTTCAATTGTGGTAGGTATTTTAGAATCCAGCCCATGTAGTTTACAGTATACAACGTAATCATTAAAGTGACGCCCGAAATGTGAATGTTTATTATCTGATTGGTACCACGTTTTTGTCACTTTTGCATGTCCAATGCTTAAAACTAATTATAGTATAAATCCTAAAGAATGAATATGAATGTTTTAACAAAAATATCCATTTCAAGAATAGGTAAAATCTTACTTAATTTTTGTAAAAAATCATATAAATATTTGCTTCCGCGCCCGAATTTTATAATTCTTTAACATATTTTAGCTAAAAGGAAACATTGGAACAAGAAAATTACTATTACAAGTGTGGTACGTATTCTAGAATCCAGCCAATGTATCTTACAATATACATCTTATTCATTAAGAATATTGTAAAACCTAAATTCATTTTTGTAAAAAATCATATAAATATTTGCTTCCGCGCCCAAATTTTATAATTCTTCATCATATTTTAGCTAAAAGAAAACTTTGCAACAAGAAAATTGCTATTTCAAGTGTGGTAGGTATTCTAGAATCCAGGCCATGAGCTTACAATATACAACGTATTCATTAAGAATATTTAAAATCTGACTATATTTTTGTAAAAAATCATATAAATATTTGCTTCCGCGCTCGAATTTTATAATTCTTTAACATATTTTAGCTAAATATTTGGTAGGTATTGTAGAATCCATCCCATAAGCTTACAATATACAACGTATTCATTGAAATGACACCTGAAAATAGAATGTTTATTATCTGATTAGTACTGCGTTTTGGTCACTTTTGCAAGAACAATGCAGAAAACCAACTATAGTATAGATCCTAAAGCGTAAATATGAATGTTTTAACAAAAATATCTATTTCAAGAATAAGTAAAATCTGACTTTATTTTTGTAAAAAATCATATAAGTATTTGCTTCCGCGCCCGAATTTTATAATTTTTCATCATATTTTAGCTAAAAGAAAACATTGCAACAAGAAAATTGTTACTTCAAGGGTGGTAGGTATTCTAGAATCCACCCCATGTAGCTTACAATATACAATGTTTTCATTAAAAATAGGTAATATCTGACTTAATTTTTGTAAAAAATTATATAAATATTTGCTTCCGCGCTCGAATTTTATAATTCTTCAAAATATTTTAGCTACAAGAAAACATTGCAACAAAAAAATTGCTATTTCAAGTGTGGTAGGTATTCTAGAATCCAGCCCAACGTATTCATTAAAATGACACCTGAAAATAAAAGTTTATTATCTGATTGGTACCACGTTTTGGTCACTTTTGCATGTGCAATGCTAAAATTGGCTATAGAATAAATCCTAAAGCATAAATATGAATGTCTTAACAAAAATATCCATATCAAAAATAGGTAAAATCTGACTTTATTTTTGTAAAAAATCATATAAATATTTGCTTCCGCGCCCGAATTTTATAATTCTTTATCATATTTTAGCTAAAAGAAAACATTATAACAAGAAAATTGCTATTTCAAGTGTGGTAGGTATTCTAGAATCTAGTCCATGAAGCTTACAATATACTCGTACAACGTATTCAATAAAATGACACCCGAAAATAGAATGTTTATTATCTGATTGGTACCACGTTTTGGTCTTTTTTGCATGTCCAATGCTAAAATTATCCATAGTATAGATCCTAATGCATGAATATGAATGTTTTAACAAAAATATCCATTTCAAGAATAAGTAAAATCTGAATTTATTTTTGTAAAAAATCATATAAATATTTACTTCCGCGCCCGAATTTTATAATTCTTTATCATATTTTAGCTAAAAAAATCATTTCAACAAGATAATTGCTATTTCAAGTGTGGTAGGTATTCTAGAATCCAGTCCATGTAGCTTACAATATACAACGTATTCATGAAGAATAGGTAAAATCTGACTTTATTTTTGTAATAAATCATATAAATATTTGCTTCCGCGCCCGAATTTTATAATTCTTTATTATATATTAGCAAAAAGAAAACATTGCAACAAGATAATTGCTATTTTAGGTGTAGTAGTTATTCTAGAATCCAGCCCATGTAGCTTACAATATACAATGTATTTATTAAAATGACAAATACTATTTTTTAATGCTATTGATTTTACTTTATTTATTTTAATGTCTGTTGTATGTTTATTAGAAGTTTTTGTGTTAATATAAAGAAAGTTAGATTTGTGAACCACATAGTTGAAAACATCAATGGGTAAAATGTCCATGCAGTAACGGATGCATTTGGTTTTTTGTTTATTTAAATAATTTAAGTGAGAATGGGCCTCTTCTATTTCTATATTTAAAATTTTGTATTTATAAGTTTGGGTGGCATGAAAATATTTTTTTGCGATTATCTTTGTTTGCCAAATTGTTATTGAAAGTGGTACAATTATTAATAAAATTTGGGATTAAATTATTATCTTTACATGTGTGTAAGAAGTAAATTCTATTTTCAGTTTTTGCTATTTTAATATTTAGTGTGTAGTAACTTTTTATTTTATGCATTGTTTTCCAGCCGAAGTTGTCTTGTATTATCTTGAAAAAAGTAACATTTAAAAATCCCAGACTTTTATTTGAAACTTGCCGTATAACCATCAACAATCATAATACTTTAAATTACAAAACCGACTACAATAACAATGTTCAATTAATAAAAAATATAATAAATTAACAACAACAACAATATTTTTTCTATTTTTCCATTTGGCTTCATATTCATGTATTATTTTTCTTTACCCCTCTCTCTCTGCTTGCGCAACTATAAAGTTCACTTGTTTTGCCACTAATGCGTATTATTCAGAGTTTCTTCTGCTGCCATGATGCTAACATCATGTATAATTTCTCTTTCAACTACAATGATACAATTATTATTTAAATTTGGGAAAGAATTGTTTTCCACAAATTAATTATATATCACTGTAACACATGTAACAATTTGTAACATTTTAACATCAATTTTGGTGAGTCGTAAAAATATTTTATAAGTAAACCATGTAACAATTATATTATATATGTAGCTGATGATGGGCGAATTTAGCCCGAAACGTCCAAATTTTAAATAAATAAGACACATGTCTAATGAACATCAGGAACCTAAATGCCTACAATTTATTCATTTAACCATAGTATAGATCCTAAGCATGAATATAAATGTTTGTAACAAAAATATTTATTTCAAGAATAGGCAATATCTGACTTTATTTTTGTAAAAAATCATATAAATATTTATTCTGCGCCCGAATTTTATAATTCTTTATCATATTTTAGCTAAAAGAAAACATTGCAACTAGAAAATTGATATTTCAAGTGTGGTAGGTATTGTAGAATCCATTCCATGTAGCGTACAATATACAACGTATTCATTAAAATAACACCCGAAAATTGAACGTTTATTATCTGATGAGTACCACGTTTTGGTCACTTTTGCATGTCCAATGCTAAAATTATCCATAGTATAGATCCTAAAGCATGATTATGAATGTTTTAACAAAAATTTCCATTTCAAGAATAGGTAAAATCTGACATTATTTTTGTAAAAAATCATATAAATATTTGCTTCCGCGACCGAATTTTATAATTGCTTATCATATTTTAGCTAAAAAAAACATTGCAACAAGAAAATTGTTACTTCAAGGGTGGTAGGTATTCTAGAATCCACCCCATGTAGCTTACAATATACAACATATTCATCAAGAATAGGTAATATCTGACTTTATTTTTGTAAAAAATTATATAAATATTTGCTTCCGCGCCCGAATTTTAAAATTCTTCAAAATATTTTAGCTACAAGAAAACATTGTAACTAAAAAATTGCTATTTCAAGTGTGGTAGGTATTCTAGAATCCAGCCCAACGCATTCATTAAAATGACACCTGAATATTGACAGTTTATTATCTGATTAGTACCACGTTTTGGTCACTTTTGCATGTTTAATGCTTAAAACCATTCATAGTATAGATCCTAAAGCATGAATATTAATGTTTTAACAAAAATATCCATTTCAAGAATAGGTAAAATCTGACTTTATTTTTGTAAAATATCATATAAATATTTGCTTCCGCGCCCGAATTTCATAATTCTTCATCATATTTTAGCTAAAAGAAATCATTTCAACAAGATAATTGCTATTTCTAGTGTGGTAGGTTTTCTAGAATACAGCCCATGTAGCTTACAATATACAACGTATTTATGAAGAATATGTAAAATCTGACTTTATTTTTGTAAGAAATCATATAAATATTTTCTTCCGCGCCTGAATTTTATATTTCTTCATCATATTTTAGCTCAATAAAACGTTGCAACAAGAAAATTGCTATTTCAAGTGTGGTAGGTATTCTAGGATCCAGCCCATGTAGCTTACAATATAGAACGTATTCATTAAAATGACAGCCTAAATTTGAATGTATATTATCTGATTGGTACCACGTTTTGGTCACTTTTGCATGTCCAATGCTTAAAACGATCCATAGTATAAATCCTAAAGCATGAATATGAATGTTTCAACAAAAATATCCATTTTAAGTATAGGTAAAATTTGACTTTATTTTAAAAAAAAATCATATAAATATTTGCTTCCGCGCCAGAATTTTATAATTCTTCATCATATTTTAGCTAAAAGAAAACATTGCAACAAGAAAATTGCTATTTCAAGGGTGGTAGGAATTCTAGAATCCAGCCCATGTAGCTTACAATATACAACGTAATCATTAAGATGACACCCGAAAATTGAATGTTTATTATCTGATTCGAATCAGGTTTTGGTCACTTTTGCAAGTCCAATGGTAAAATTATCCATAGTATAGATCCTATAGCATGAATATGAATGTTTTAACAATAATATCCATTTCAAGAATAGGTAAAATCTGACTTTATATTTGTAAAAATTGTATAAATATTTGCTTCCGTGCCCGAATTTTACAATTCTTCATCATATTTTAGCTAAAAGAAAACATTGCAACAAGAAAATTGCTATTTCAAGGGTGGTAGGTATTCAAGAATCCAGTCCATGTAGATTACAATATACAACGTATTCATCAAGATTACGTAAAATCTGACTTTATTATTGTAAAACATCATATAAATATTTGCTTCCGCGCTCGAATTTTATAATTCTTTATCATATTTTAGCTAAAAGAAAACATGGCAACAAGAAAATTACTATTTCAATTGTGGTAGGTATTCTAGAATCCAGCCCATGTAGCTTACAATATACAAAGTATTTATTAAAATGACATCTGAAAATTAAATGTTTATTATCCGATTGGTACTACGTTTTCGTCACTTTTGCATGTCCAATGCTTAAAACCGTCCATAGTATAAATCCTAAAGCATGAATATGAATGTTTTAACAAAAATATCCATTTCAAGAATAGGTAAAATCTGACTTAATTTTTGTAAAAAATCATTTAAATATTTGCTTCCGCGCCCGAATTTTATAATTCTTCATTATATTTTACCTAACAGAAAACATTGCAACAAGAAAATTACTATTTCAAGTGTGGTTGGTATTCTAGAATCCAACCCATGTAGCTTACAATATACAACGTATTCATCAAGAATAGGTTAAATCTGACTTAATTCTTGTAAAAAATCATATAAAAATTTGCTTCCGCGCCTGAATATTATAATTCTTCATCATATTGCAGCTAAATAAAAACATTGCAACAAGAAAATTGGTATTTCAAGTGTGGTAGGTATTCTAAAATCCAGCCCATGTAACTTACAATATACAACGTATTCATTAAAATGACACACAAAAATTTAATGTTTATTATCTGACTGGTACCACGGTTTGGTCACTTTTGCAAGTCCAATGCTTAAAACCATCCATAGTATAGATCCTATAGCATGAATATGAATGTTTTAACAAAAATATCAATTCCAAAAATAGGTAAAATCTGACTTAATTTTTGGAAAAAATCATATAAATATTTGCTTCCGCGCCCGAATTTTATAAATCTTCATCATATTTTAGCTAAAAGAGAACATTGCAACAAGAAAAATGCTATTTTAAGTGTGGTAGGTATTCTAGAATCCAGCCCATCTAGCTTACAATATACAACGTATTCATTAAAATGACACCCGAAAATTGAATGTTTATTATCTGATTGGTACCACGTTTTGGTCACTTTTGCAAGTCCAATGCTAAAAACCATCCATAGTATAGATCCTAAAGCATGAATATGAATGTTTTAACAAAAATTATACATTTCAAGAATAGGTAAAATCTAAATTTATTTTTGTAATAAATCATATAAATATTTGCTTCCGCGCCCGAATTTTATAATTCTTTATCATATTTTAGCTTAAAGAAAACATTGCAACAAGAAAATTGCTATTTCAAGTGTAGCAGGTATTCTAGAATCCAGCCCATGTAACTTACAATATACAACGTATTCATTAAAATGACACCCAAAAATTGATATTTTATTATCTAACTGGTACCACGTTTTGGTCACTTTTGCATGCCCAATGCTTAAAACCATCCATAGTATAGATCCTAAAGCATGAATATGAATGTTTTAACAAAAATTATACATTTAAAGAATAGGTAAAATCTGACTTTGTTTTTGTAAAAGATCATATAAATATTTACTTTCGCGCCCGAATTTTATAATTCTTTATCATATTTTAATCAACGAAGAGGATGCCAAAACCCTTACGGAGAGAGGGAAGAAACTTCGGTATCTTTTCTCCTCCCTCACCGTCAAGTTGAAGGTTGGTAGTTCAGTACCACCTCAACCAACCCCTGGGACCGCAGCTCAGTCCTCGCAGAGTGCAACCTCAATGGAGGTTTGCTCCAAAGAGGATGCTGAACTGCAGGAGCTCGAGTCTCTCCTCCTTACATCTGAAACCTTAAATGACCCATCCCAATCCTAAATCTCCCTCTTCTTCACCTCTATCCTTCATCCAAATAAACCTGCAACACTGTCGGGCGGCGACCTCAATATTGAGACGACACCTAGACAGTAGGCAGCACAGTATAGCCCTGGTTCAAGAACCCTGGATTGTAAAATCAAAGATCTGTGGACTAGGCGACAAAAATACCTTTACCTTTACAGGTTTTGGTATTGAAAATCCGAGGACATGTATAGTAGTGCCTAACAAACTTCAGGCTGTTATTCTCCAACACCTGTGTACACGTGATATTACTGCCATCCTTCTTAGTAAAGTCACAAACAACAGCAAGGAAGACATCATTCTTGCCTCCTGCTACCTTCCCTCAGATTCTTCACAATCACCTCCTAGCCTTGAACTTGTCAAACTGGTCGAGTTTTGTGAAGAAAATCACAAACATCTAATTGTAGGATGTGACTCTAACTCACACCATACTGTCTGGGGCAGCAAAGACATTAACCCCAGAGGTAAATCTTTATGTGAATACATCACTAGTACCAATCTAGAAATTCTCAACCAAGGCGATGAACCTACTTTCGTCACGTCTCGTGCACAATCTAGGATTGACATCACCCTGGCAACACCTAAGATATCTAATGACATATCAGGATGGTATGTATCACCTGATGTCTCAATGTCTGATCACAAATCAATTCACTTTACGCTGAACGCTAAGCATATTGATAAAAAGGTCTTTCGGAACCCCAGGAAAACAGACAAAACTCTATTCCTAGATCTTCTTCATTCTAGAATAGAGGGATGTCATATCCCAAATCAAATTAGCAAGGATTCGCTTGAGGATTGCGTCAGCAAACTCCAGCACGTTCTTATCAATTCATATGAAAGGGCATGTCCCTTAAGTACAATTAACTCAAAGAACGCCCCATGGTGGTGCAAGGAATTGAGTAAAATGAGAACTTCTATTAGGAAATTGTTCAACAAAGCCAAAAACTCCAAAATGGAAGCTGACTGGCTCTCGTACAAATTGGAGAAAACAAAATACAAAAAAGCTATCAGGCAAAGGCAAAGGAACGCCTGGCAACAATATGTCAGCAATATTGACAAATCTGCCCCCGTAGCTCGCTTGAAAAAAATGTTCTGCAAAGAACCAAACCAACAGCTAGGCTGCCTCAAAAAAGAAGATGGCACCTTCGCTTCCTCAATCATTGAAAACAATGAAATACTTCTAAAATGTCATTTCCCCGGCTGTGTGATCTCTGAAAGATGTACCTGGAAGGACAACGATCACTCCTTTTCAGAGGAGGCGCTCGAGCTCTCTAAAGTAATCATTGATGAGACACGCACAACCTGGGCAATAAACTCCCTAAAGCCTTATAAATCACCAGGTCTAGATGGTATTGTTGCAGCCCTTCTTCAATGGGGCTGCAAGCAATTAACACCTTACCTGGTTTGGATCTTTAGAGCTTGCATTACCCTCGCATATGTCCCTATAGGATGGAGGGAAGTTAAAGTAGTTTACATTCCCAAACCCGGACGCGTAGACTACTCAATACCTAAATCATATCGCCCAATAAGCCTTACCTCAGTTCTTCTTAAAACTCTGGAAAGACTTTGTGATAGATACATAAGGGAAACTGCACTGGTTCAAAATCCGCTGCACCCCAACCAACATGCTTATATTCAGGGAAAATCGACCGAAACTGCTCTTCATGCTGTGGTTAGCAGGATCGAAAACTCTTTGGAACACAACAATTCCTCCCTGGGTATTTTCATAGATATAGAAGGCGCTTTCGACAAAGCTACCTTCAACTCTATAGTCCATGCTCTAGAGTTCCATGAAGTAGAATCTCCTCTTATCAGGTGGATAAAGTTCATGCTAGAACATAGGGCGATCGAATTCTCCTCTGGAGAAACAACCATAAGAGGCTATGTTACAAGAGGCTGTCCCCAAGGTGGTGTTCTGTCACCCCTTCTTTGGGCGATATTAGTAAACAATCTTCTGCTACTCCTCAACAACAATGGATATCACTCTATTGGATATGCAGACGACATCACTGTCCTGCTAAACGGAAAATTTGAGAACATCCTTGCAAATCTAGCAAGCGCTGCTCTCAAACTCATTGAAAACTGGTGCAAAGACCACTCTCTTTCGGTAAATCCTGCCAAAACTGAAATGGTTCTTTTCACAAGAAAGCGGAAAATTGGCACTCTCACAATGCCAAAAATATTCAATCAGTCTCTAAGTTTGTCCAGTAACGTCAAATATCTGGGAGTCATAATTGACAGCAAACTTAACTGGAGTCTACATTTAAACTACAAAGTTGAAAAAGCCTGCATAGCATTCTGGCAGTGTCGACGGATCTTAGGTAAAACCTGGGGTCTAACTCCAAAACTCGCTTTATGGTTATACGTATCCATAATCAGGCCAATGATCACCTACGGAGCTCTTGTCTGGTGGCCCAGAATCAAACAATCCGTAGCAATATCAAAACTAGAACATGTACAAAGATTGGCATGTCTAGCCATAACCGGTGCAATGCGCACCACACCAACAGCGGCAATGGAAGTCCTTCTATGCCTTCCTCCTCTAAACCTTCACATAGAGGAAGTCGCGCTGAAAGCAGTCCTACGCCTCTCACAATTAGGCCACTGGCCCAAAATAGGACCAAGTTGCAGGCATTGTTCTATTTTCAAAGAAGCAGCTCAAAGTGCTCCTCTTCTGCAAATGAACACTGACTGCATTGCTCCAAAATTATACTTTGATAAACCCTATCGGATTATACTAGACTGTCAGATATCATCAAATCCCGACATTCTAATTTCCACTGACGGTTCCAAAAATGGGAAAGGCTCCGGTTCAGGCATTTTCTCTGAACAAATGAACCTGGACGTCAGTATTCCACTAGGCAAATATGCTACTGTCTTCCAAGCAGAAATGCTGGGGATCCTGCATAGTGCATTGCTGATTAAAGAACACAACGTTCTAAATAAGCATATAAGGATAGCATCTGACAGTAGAGCAGCTCTTCAAAGCCTGAATGGTTTTAAATTTACCTCAGGTTTAACTGAACTCTGTCACACCGCCCTGTCAAACGTATGCCAAGATAATACTCTTGAACTCATATGGGTAAAAGGACATAGTGACAATGAAGGTAACATTCGTGCCGACTATTTAGCAAAGCAAGGCTCATCTACCCCACCTTGTGGGCCCGAGCCCATCTTGCCGCTAAGTAAATCGACTCTTCATAACATCATTCGAACCATTACTTTCGACAAATTTTCAGCTAGTTGGAACACTAGATCTAACTGCAAACAGACGAAATCTTTTATCTTTAAGCCAACTTTCAAGCTGGCTAATTACCTAATAAGGCTTTCGAGGAACAATCTCAAACTCCTTATTGAAGTATTTACAGGGCATGGTCGTTTCAACAAGCACATGCATCGTATAAAAATCTCAAACACCTCACTTTGCAGAGGATGTGATATGGATGATGAAACAGTGGAGCACATTCTTCAGGAATGCCCCACTTTATCATTAAAAAGAGGTTCCATGCTTGGGGATATGTGGCCTTCCGAGGCAACACTCAGCACAACCCCACCTGCCAACTTGTTAGCCTTCTTCCGTAGCGTAGAATGGCTTCAAGATAGCTAGGGAGCTGTGCACCTGGAGGCAGTACAATGGGCCCATATGTGAGGCCTCAGTGCACGTGGAGTTTATCCACCCTCCACCTCAAATCTAAATCTAAAATCATATTTTAAGCAAAAAGAGAACATTGCAACAAGATAATTGCTATTTCAAGTATGGTAGGTATTCTAGAATCCACCTATGTAGCTTACAATATACAATGTATTCATTAAAATAACACCCGAAAATTAAATTTTTATTATCTGATTGGTACCACGATTTGGTTACTTTTGCATGTCCAATGCTTAGAACCATCCATAGTATAGATCCTAAAGCATGAATATGAATGTTTTAACAAAAATATCCATTTCAAGAATAGGTAAAATCTGACTTTATTTTTGTAAAAAATCATATAAATACTTGCTTCCGCGCCCGAATTTTATAATTTTTTATCATATTTTAGTTAAAAGAAAACATTGCAACAAGAAAATTGCTATTTCAAGGGTGGTAGGTATTTTAGAATCCAGCCCATGTAGCTTACAAGATACAACGTAATCATTAAAATGACACCCGAAAATTTAATGTTTATTATCTGATTGGTACCACGTCTTGGTCGCTTTTGTATGTCCAATGCTTAAAACCATCCATAGTATAGATCCTAAAGCATGTATATGAATGTTTTCACAAAAATATCTATTTCAAGAATAGGTGAAATCTGACTTAGTTTTTGTAAAAAATCATACAAATGTTGGCTTTCACGCCCGAATTTTATAATTCTTTATTATATTTTAGCAAAAAGTAAACATTGCAACAAGATAATTCTATTTCAAGTATGGTAGGTATTCTAGAATCCAGCCCATGCAGCTTTCAATATACAACGTATTCATTATAATGACCCCCGAAAATTGAATGTTTATTATCTAATTGGTACGACGTTTTGGTCACTTTTGCAAGTCCAATGTTTAAATCCGTCCATTGTATAGATCCTAAAGCATGAATATGAATACACAAACATCAGTGGCACAACATTCCTATATGGAACAAGGCCTCAAGTACCTGAAGTACTTGTTTCGTGACATGTTTTACTTGCATTTTAGCGATGCAGGTGGTCAGCCTGCAGTCTCTGCAAGGCCAGCACACACCGAGCCGTTGTGCGGCAACCCATCCAAATGGACAGGGCGGGCTATGTTGCTTATCTACACGATCAGACAAGACACGCCACGACCACACAACCGTACTGGCTGACCATGAATATGAATGTTTAACAAAAATATCCATTTCAAGAATAGGTAAAATCTGACTTTATTTTTGTAAAAAATCATATAAATATTTGCTTTCGCACCCGAATTTTATAATTCTTTATCATATTTTAAGCAAAATAAAACATTGCAACAAGATAAATGCTATTTCAAGTATGATAGGTATTGTAGAATTCAGCCCATTTAGCTTACAATATACAACGTATTCATTAAAATGACACCCGAAAATTGAATGTTTATTATCTCATTGGTACCACGTTTTCGTAACTTTTGCATGTCCAATGCTTAAATCCATCTATAGTATAAATACTAAAGCATGAATATGAATGTTTTAACTAAACACCGCTCAGCTGTACTACAAAATCGTAGGAAACTGAAAGGTACTGGAATCACTATAAAAGAAGATCTCACTAAAAACAGACTTGAGTTATTAAAATTAGCGTCCATAAAGTTTGGTTTTAAAAATGTATGGTCTAATGACGGTGTTATTTTTGCTAAAATTGGCAGAACAATAAAGAGAGTTACACTTATGGATTTATAAATGTATTATAAATTTGTGTTAATTAAATTTGGAGCGTCAAATGCTATGCTTTATATTGCATTTGATTCTATATTTTATTTCAAATTGTATTTTTAAAGTTGATTCTTAATTTATTCAAACTTCATCTAGTGTCAATAACCTTTTAAACAAATATTAGCAAGATATTTCCAATTCAATTTAATTTTTTTTTATTTAAATACACACATTTCATACACTGCAAAGTTTACTTGTCTATTTTTATACTTATTTATTTTTTGTTACACATTTGAATATCAAATTCACTAACTATTTATTATCAAAACGTTAGAGGATTGAACACCAAGTTAAATTCATTCCATAATAACTTATTTACATCAGATTTAGATATCGTCTGTCTAAGTGAAACTTGGCTGAATAACAGTGTACACTCATCAGAATTGTTTTCATCTCAATACGATGTGTATAGAAAAGACAGAGACGCACTCAGGAGTGGCAAATTTCGAGGAGGTGGCGTTTTATGTGCTATTAACAATAAATTTAAATCTCAGTCTGTCAACTTCTCTTTACACCCTTCTTCTCTTTCTGATCTAGTTTGTGTAAAAGTTCATCTTTCTCCCAGTATCTTCATCTATATTATTGATGTATATTTACCTCCACCTGTATCTAATGAGCAGCTAAATTACATTTTTGATTGTCTTGAATCGCTTCTTAATATATCGAATTCTAATTTTAATATTGTAGGTGATTTAAATATACCTAATTTAGTTAATAGAGACAATTGTAGTGATAATCTTACTTCTAATTTTATGAACTTTACAGAATTTTTAAATGCATGTCAATACAATAATGTTCTTAATACTAAAGCTAGAATATTGGATGTAGTTGTAAGTAATTTACCCTGCACTGTTACCCATGATCTTGATCCACTTATTGATGAAGACTCACATCATCCTGCTTTATCTGTTTCATTAAATTTTAACTGTATTATTAAATTCCCAAATGTTACTTACAATGATAAATCTCCAACCTACAATTTTTCAGCTGCCAATTATTACTTGTTATATAATTTACTGTCGCAAATTGATTGGAACGTTCTTAGACAATATGATGATCTAGATACTGCTTTTAAAAAATTTTATTCATTAATATATGATGTTTTTGAGAAATGTGTACCAAAATATAACAGGAATCCGTCTAATTATCCACCATGGTTCAACACTCAAATTATTAATAAAATTAAACTAAAACATCAATATCACAAGCTATATAAAATCTATAAAAATGAACAATATTTAACGGAATTTAAACAATTACGTACAACTATTAAAAAACAAATTAATATCGAATACAACAAATATATTAATAATGTTGAATCTACATTATCCTCTGATCCAAAGAAATTCTGGAAATTTATTAATTATAAAAAACGATCTTCTAGTTTCCCCGGATGTATGAAACTTCATGATCATAAGTACGTCAACACACCTAGCATAGTACAGGGTTTCGCCGACTTCTTTGCCAGTGTTTATATTCCATCCGAACAGCAAAACTACTCAACTTCAAACATTAAGGTAGATAACTGTACACACAACAATGTTAATATTTCTTATGTCACGGACGACCATATTTTGGATGCAATTAAATGTTTAAAACCTAGTCGTAATCCTGGACCTGATAATTTACCAGCGTATATTATTTAGGCCTGTAGTCACATATTTCTTGAACCATTAAAATACTTATTCAACTTGTCTATCAAAAGTAAAGTCTTTCCCTCTATTCTTAAATCTTCTTTTATCACTCCAATTTTGAAATCAGGTGACGTATCTGATATCACTAATTATCGTCCAATTTGTATTTTATCAAATATTTCTAAAATTTTTGAATCTATTCTCTACAAACAGATATACAGCAGTGTTGAAAATCTTATTTCAGTTCATCAACATGGTTTCGTGAAGGGTAGATCTACAACAACTAATTTAATTAATTTTACTGAATATGCATTAAATTCTTTACATGATAATTCTCAAATTGATGTTATTTACACCGATTTCAGAATAGCTTTTGATACAGTTAATCACTCTGTCCTTCTTCAAAAATTACAAACTAATTTCAATTTTTCTTCTGACCTTATTACTCTTCTTCAATCTTACCTTCAGTCTAGAACTCTTAAAGTACGTATTAATAACTATAATTCTTCACCTTTTATTGCCACTTCTGGTGTGCCTCAAGGGTCTAATCTTGGTCCATTATTGTTTGTTTTATTCATTAACGATATCGTTGATATTGTCAAAAATTCCGAAATTCTGCTCTATGCTGATGATTTAAAAATTTTTAGAATCATTAACAGCTTACAAGATTGTATTCTTTTACAAAATGATTTAAACAGATTATTATCTTGGTCTCGATCATCCAAATTATTTTTTAACTTTAGTAAATGTAAGATAATGAGCTATCTTGTCAAATTTGTTTATACTTATCCATACATCATGGAGAACACTTATCTTGAAAGGATATCACAATTTAAGGATCTTGGAGTTATTTTTGATAGCAAGTTATCTTACAATTTACATATTGAGTACCTTAAAAAATCTTGTTTAAAAACATTAGGGTTCATTATAAGGTCTTGTAAACCGTTTCATAATTTGTATACTCTCCAACGTTTATATTATTCATTAGTTAGATCAAAATTGGAATATTGCTCACAAATATGGAATCCAATTTATAATAAATATGCTATTCAACTTGAATCTATTCAAAAACGATTTCTTAATTATTGTTACTATAAGAAACATAATCAATATCCTAGCTATGATACAGACTACGATTCTTTACTAACTGAATTCAAAATTATTTCCCTTTTCAATAGACGTAAAATACAATCATGTTTATTTCTCTATAAAGTTTTAAATAATGTTATTAATGACAGCTCAATTAAAGGTCATCTGTTTTTAAATATTCCCCGTAAAACCTCTAGAAATAAGCTTGCGTTTCACTGTAAGAGAACTAGAACTAATTATGAAATGAAATCCCCTGTATTTCAAATGTGTAACATTTTCAATGGTATTGCTTGCAGTATTGATATATTTGCTGACACCTTTAGTGCATTCAGACGAAGTTTGATTAATTATTTTACATTAGTAAAAATTTAATTTAAATTTGTATGTATTAATAGAATGAACTTTTCCTTTGTAATTTGTATTTTTTCTTGTATTTTTGTATTTTTTCTTGTATTTATTGCAATTTTGTGCAAGGCTTTTGTTATTTTGTTAAACTTTTCATATAATTGTCCTCTAATTGGAACTTATGTTCTGTAGGATAAATTGTTCAATAAATAAATAAATAAATAAATAAAATATCCATTTCAAGAATAGGTAATATCTTGCTTTATTTTTGTAAAAAATCTTATAAATACTTTCTTCCGCGCCCGAATTTTATAATTTTTTATCATATTTTAGCTAAAAGAAAACATTGCAACAAGAAAATTGCTATTTCAAGGGTGGTAGGTATTTTAGAATCCAGCCAATGTAGCTTACAAGATACAACGTAATCATTAAAATGACACCCAAAAATTGAATGTTTATTATCTGATTGGTACCACGTTTTGGTCGCTTTTGCATGTCCAATGCTTAAAACCATCCATAGTATAGATCCTAAAACATGTATATGAATGTTTTCACAAAAATATCTATTTCAAGACTAGGTGAAATCTGACTTAGTTTTTGTAAAAAATCATATAACTGTTGGCTTTCACGCCCGAATTTTATAATTCTTTATTATATTTTAGCAAAAAGTAAACATTGCAACAAGATAATTGCTATTTCAAGTATGGTAGGTATTCTAGAATCCAGCCCATGCAGCTTTCAATATACAACGTATTCATTATAATGACACGCGAAAATTGAATGTTTATTATCTAATTGGTACCACGTTTTGGTCACTTTTGCATGTCCAATGTTTAAAATCATCTATAGTATATATCCTATAGCATGAATATGAATGTTTTAACAAAAATATCCATTTTAAGAATAAGTAAAATATGACTTTATTTTTGTAAAAAATCATATAAATATTTCCTTTCGCGCCCGAATTTTATAATTCTTCATCATATTTTAGCTAAAAGAAAACATTGCAAAAAGAAAATTGCTATTTCACGTGTGGTAGGTATTCTAGAATCCAGCCCATGTAGCTTACAATATACAACGTATTCATTAAAATGGCACCCAAAAATAGATTGTTAATTATCTGTTTGGTACCACGTTTTGATCACTTTTTCAAGTCCAATGCTTAAAACCATCCATAGTATAGATCCTAAAGTATAAATATGAATGTTTTAACAAAAATATCTATTTCAAGAATAGGTAAAATCTGACTTAATTTTTGTAAAAAATGAAATAAATATTTGCTTCAGCGCCCGAATTTTATAATTCTTCATCATATTTTAGCTAAAAGAAAACATTGCAACAAAAAAATTGCTATTCCAAGTGTGGTACGTATTCCAGAATCCAGCCCGTGTAGCTTACAATAATACAACGTATTCATTAAAATGACACACGAAAATTAAATGTTTATTATCTGATTGGTACCACGTTTTGGTCACTTTTGCATGTCCAATGCTTAAAACCATTCATAGTTTAGATCCTAAAGCATAAATATGAATATTTTAACAAAAATATCCATTTCAAGAGTAGGTAAAATCTGACTTAATTTTTGTAAAAAATCATATAAATATTTGCTTCCGCGCCCGAATTTTATAATTCTTCATCATATTTTAGCTAAAACAAAAATTGCTATGTCAAGTGTGGTAGGTATTCTAGAATCCAGCCCATGCAGCTTTCAATATACAACGTATTCATTATAATGACACGCGAAAATTGAATGTTTATTATCTAATTGGTACCACGTTTTGGTCACTTTTGCATGTCCAATGCTTAAAACCATCTATAGCATAGATCCTAAACCATGAAAATGAATGTTTTAACAAAAATATCTATTTCAAGAATAGGTAAAATCTGACTTAATTTTTATAAAAATCATATAAATATTTGCTTCCGCGCCCGAATTTTATAATTCTTCATCATATTTTAACAAAAAGAAAACATTGCAACAAGAAAATTGCTATTTCAAGTGTGGTAGGTATTCTGGAATCCAGCCCATGTAGTTTACAATATACAACGTCTTCATTAAAATGACACCCGAAAATTGAATGTTTATTATCCGATTGGTACCACGTTTTAGTCACTTTTGTATGTCCAGTGTTAAAACTATCCATAGTATAGATCCTAAAGCATGTATATGAATGTTTTATCAAAAATTATCAATTTCAAGAATAGGTAAAATCTGACATTATTTTTGTAAAAAATCATATAAATATTTGCTTCCGCGCCCGAATTTTATAATTCTTCATAATATATTAGCTAAAAAAAAAACATTGCAACAAGAAAATTGCTATTTTAAGTGTGGAAGGTATTCTAGAATCCAATCCATGTAGCTTACAATATACAACGTATTCATCAAGAATAGGTAAAATCTGACTTAATTTTTGTAAAAATTCATATAAATATTTGCTTCCGCGCCCGAAATTTATAATTCTTTATCATATTTTAGCTAAAAGAAACCATTGCAACAAGAAAATTGCTATTTCAAGTGTAGTAGGTATTCTAGCCTATGTAACTTACAATATACAACGTATTCATTAAAATGACATCGGAAAATTGAATGTTAATTATCTTAATAGTACCAAGTTTTGATAACTTTTGCAAGTCCAATGCTTAAAACCATCCATAGTATAGATCTTAAAGCATAAATATGAATGTTTTAACAAAAATATCCATTTCAAGAATAGGCAAAATCTGACTTAATTTTTGTAAAAAATCATATAAATATTTGCTTCCGCGCCAGAATTTTATAATTCTTTATCATATTTTAGCAAAAAGAAAACATTGCAACAAGATAATTGCTATTTCAAGTATGGTAGGTATTCTAGAATCCAGCCCATGTAGCTTAATATACAACGTATTCATTAAAATGACTCCCAAAAATTGAATTTTTGTTATCTGATTGGTACCATGTTTTGGTCACTTTTGCATGTCCAATGCTAAAATTATCCGTAGTATAGATCCTAAAGCATGAATATGAATGTTTCTACAAAAATATTCAATTCAAGAATAGGTTAAATCTGACTTTATTTTCGTAAAAAATCATATAAATATTTCTTTTGCGTCCGAATTTTATAATTCTTTATCATATTTTAGCTAAAAGAAAACATTGCAACAAAAAATTGCTACTTCATGTGTGGTAGGTATTCTAGAACCTAGCCCATGTAGCTTACAATATACAACGTATTCATCAAGAATAGATAAAATCTGGCTTTATTTTTGTAAAAAATCATATAAATATTTGCTTCCGCGACCAAATTTTATAATTCTTTATCATATATTAGCTAAAAGAATACATTGCACCAAAAAAATTGCTATTTCAAGTGTGGTAGCTATTGTAGAATCCAGCCCATGTAGCTTACAATATACAACGTATTTATTAAAACGACACACGAAAATTGAATGTTTATTACCTGATTGGTACCACGTTTTGGTCACTTTTGCATGTCCAATGCTTAAAACCATCCATAGTATAGATCTTAAAGCATAAATATGAATGTTTTAACAAAAATATCCATTTCAAGAATAGGCAAAATCTGACTTAATTTTTGTAAAAAATCATATAAATATTTGCTTCCGCGCCAGAATTTTATAATTCTTTATCATATTTTAGCAAAAAGAAAACATTGCAACAAGATAATTGCTATTTCAAGTATGGTAGGTATTCTAGAATCCAGCCCATGTAGCTTAATATACAACGTATTCATTAAAATGACTCCCAAAAATTGAATTTTTGTTATCTGATTGGTACCATGTTTTGGTCACTTTTGCATGTCCAATGCTAAAATTATCCGTAGTATAGATCCTAAAGCATGAATATGAATGTTTCTACAAAAATATTCAATTCAAGAATAGGTTAAATCTGACTTTATTTTCGTAAAAAATCATATAAATATTTGCTTTTGCGTCCGAATTTTATAATTTTTTATCATATTTTAGCTAAAAGAAAACATTGCAACAAAAAATTGCTACTTCATGTGTGGTAGGTATTCTAGAACCTAGCCCATGTAGCTTACAATATACAACGTATTCATCAAGAATAGATAAAATCTGGCTTTATTTTTGTAAAAAATCATATAAATATTTGCTTCCGCGACCAAATTTTATAATTCTTTATCATATATTAGCTAAAAGAATACATTGCACCAAAAAAATTGCTATTTCAAGTGTGATAGCTATTGTAGAATCCAGCCCATGTAGCTTACAATATACAACGTATTTATTAAAACGACACACGAAAATTGAATGTTTATTACCTGATTGGTACCACGTTTTGGTCACTTTTGCATGTCCAATGCTTAAAACCATCCATAGTATAGATCCTAAAGCATGAATATGAATATTTTTAACAAAAATATCTAATTCAAGAATAGGTGAAATCTGACATAATTATTGTAAAAAATCATATAAATATTTGTTTTCGCGACCGAATTTTATAATTTTTCATCATATGTTAGCTAAAAAAACATTGCAACAAGAAAATTGCTATTTCAAGTGTGGTAGGTATTCTAGAATCCAGCCTATGTAACTTACAATATACAACGTATTCATTAAAATGACATCCGAAAATTGAATTTTCATTATCTTAATACTACCAGGTTTTAATAACTTTTGCAAGTCCAATGCTTAAAACCATCCTGGTATAGATCCTAAAGCATAAATATGAATGTTTTAACAAAAATATCCATTTCAAGAATAGGCAAATTCTGACTTAATATTTGTAAAAAATCATATAAATATTTGCTTCCGCGCCAGAATTTTATAATTCTTTATCATATTTTAGCAAAAAGAAAACATTGCAACAAGATAATTGCTATTTCAAGTATGGTAGGTATTCTAGAATCCAGCCCATGTAGCTTAATATACAACGTATTCATTAAAATGACACCCAAAAATTGAATGTTTGTTATCTGATTGGTACCATGTTTTGGTCACTTTTGCATGTCCAATGCTAAAATTATCCATAGCATAGATCCTAAAGCATGAATATGAATGTTTCTACAAAAATATTCATTTCAAGAATAGGTTAAATCTGACTATATTTTTGTAAAAAATCATATAAATATTTGCTTTTGCGACCGAATTTTATAATTCTTTATCATATTTTAGCTAAAAGAAAACATTGCAACAAGAAAATTGCTACTTCATGTGTGGTAGGTATTCTAGAACCTAGCCCATGTAGCTTACAATATACAACGTATTCATCAAGAATAGATAAAATCTGGCTTTTTTTTTGTAAAAAATCATATAAATATTTGCTTCCGCGACCAAATTTTATAATTCTTTATCATATTTCAGCTAAAAGAATACATTGCACCAAAAAAATTGCTATTTCATGTGTGGTAGGTATTGTAGAATCCAGCCCATGTAGCTTACAATATACAACGTATTTATTAAAACGACACACGAAAATTGAATGTTTATTACCTGATTGGTACCACGTTTTGGTCACTTTTGCATGTCCAATGCTTAAAACCATCCATAGTATAGATCTTAAAGCATAAATATGAATGTTTTAACAAAAATATCCATTTCAAGAATAGGCAAAATCTGACTTAATTTTTGTAAAAAATCATATAAATATTTGTTTCCGCGCCCGAATTTTATAATTTTTCATCATATTTTAACTAAAAAAACATTGCTACAAGAAAATTGCTATTTCAAGTGTTGTAGGTATTCTAGAATCCAGCCCATGTAGCTTACAATATACAATGTATTCATTAAAATAACTCCCGAAAATTGAATGTTTATTATCTGATTGGTACCATGTTTTGGTCACTTTTGCATGTCCAATGCTAAAATTATCCATTGTATAGATCCTAAAGCATGAATATGAATGTTTTACAAAAATATCCATTTTAAGAATAGGTAAAATCTGACATTATTTTTGTAAAAAATCATATAAATATTTGCTTCCGCGCCAGAAATTTATAAATCTTCATCATATTTTGGCTAAAAGAAAACATTGCAACAAGAAAATTGCTATTTTAAGTGTGGTAGGTATTCTAGAATCCAGCCCATGTAGCTTACAATATACAACGTATTCACTAAAATGACACCCGAAAATTGAATGTTTATTATCTGATTGGTACTGATGTCACTATTGCATGTCCAATGCTTAATACCATCCAAAATATAGCTCCTAAAGCATGAAAATATTTGCTTCCTCGCTCGAAATTTATAATTCTTTATCATATATTAGCTAAAAGAAAGCATTGCAACAAGAAAATTGCTATTTCAAGTGTGGTAGGTATTCTAGAATTCAGCCTAGGTAGCTTATGTAACAGGTACGTTCACCTAGGACGAAATCTAATACCTTACATACAAGGTGTGCTTAGAAAATTTACTTGACCTAAAGTAATCCACTAATTATATTAATGCAAGACTTATTAATGATCAACGGTAACGAAGGTAGCTGCCACCACTATCACGAATTTATGGTCTGCCGCGATAGAAGCAGACAAAAGAAAATGATGACAGACACAGATGTCTTCCGACAATATTTATATGTGACGGTATTGCCAAAAACCTTAATTCGCAACAGGAATGACTAGGGGTTTCTAAATTCAAACAGAACTGCTCAATATAACAATTTATTTACACACAATTGTTAACAACGAACTTAATAGTACTTAACTACTCTTGTGACATGGGAGAATGATACTAACAATTTGGACTCTCAACAATTAATATAATAAAAATAGGGCGACCTCAAAGTTGCTATGCTATCAGCCTAGGTTCAACACCTCACACTACTACTACCAAAGTAATAATGTTAATTCTACTTACTATTCATCACTGGTCAGCTTTGGATGAAGCACTTTATTAGTTTATATTATAAGACTCTACAGTTAAAAATAGTAAATGAATTAAAATACGTAAAATTAATTAAATTCGATTTGGACTCGGACGACGACGGCTTCAACACACAACACAAAAATATGTAAAGTCACTAAGACAATTTGGTTATCAAAATTTAAAAAGATTCGCAAGACTGTCACAAGAAAATGATTTAGATATGTTCAGTTTGAAGTCAGCGGAGAGAATTATCTTAGATAAAATTATGTGGAAGGAACTCCGCATAATTTTACCCCTACTTTTCCTAATAAGGGGGTGTTTCTTACACCCTCATTGGTCATCTCAAATATTCTACAGCGTTAGTTTTACTAACTGACTCCCGTCCGAGCGGCAACGCTGGAAGACGCAAAAAAAAATCTCTAACGGACTTTTTGAGACCTCCAAATATTTGTCGCCGGACGCTGTCAATAATGAAATGTGATCTTAAGATTGCTTTCCCATTGTATTCTCTAAAACTGCCCTTTACTATTTAGCTTTTAAAATTTATTGTTTCTTTAACCCCATGTAGTACTATTTACTTTATTGCTCTCAAATGTTCCAAAGAAAAGCAATCTTAAAACCTTACAAAAATCTACATTTACAATACTATGTTTTTGTACCATTGTCCTTTTATTAAGCTAGCTGCAAGTACAGCTGGCATATTACTTAATTTATTTAAACATTTTTTTCTAAAACGAGGAGCCGCAGAGCGAGCCTGTTACAACTTTCCCTATCCCCTTAAAATAAATTATCTCCCTTAAGGGCAAATAATTTATTATCTACCTTATCTACTTAGTATTGGTAATACCCGAGTTCCTGGGCAATGGTCGCTGCTCTTCGGTACCTGTCCTCGACTGGAAACCGCAATGATCTTCGCCTTTTGAGCCGTTCGTCCGTAGTCCTTTCTGTGGTTACAGCTATCATTGGCTTCTGCGGGGCGCCTCTCTGAGCAGTCCTAAAACCATAACCCCACGGCAGAATCACTGGCCCTAACAATTTTTATAATCTAACATGCAACTTATTATACATACAATTCTTATAATCCATTACAAAATGGGAATTCTAGTGTGAATAACATTATTTGCACGAACTTGTTCTCTAGGCAATAACTTTTCTTGTACCGCAGATCTGGTACGAGAGGATCCAGCTTCTAGTGCTGCTAAACTAATTATTTCCGTTTGAGGTGCAGTTCTTGTTACATACGGTTTAATATTAATAGGACATTTTTTATAAATCAGTATTAGTGCCAAAATAATTCCTCCACCCAATATAATCGAACCATAGTAAGTAATTTCTTTATGACTTTTTCTCATTCTTAAATTTTGGATTTCCGAATGCCAATCATTTACATCTACCCCAAGCTTAAGTTGATCTAATTTGATCGTCCTAATCAATTCATTTACTTCGTCCTTTGATCCACCTTTATTAATAAAATTACTAACATGTGAAATATTTGTCTCCAATGGAGGTACGATAACATTATCATAATATCTCGACTGAATACTACTCGTGGTAATCGACTGAGGTAATAAAAAGTAACTCTGACTATGCGCTATACAAGTTGTAAAATAACATTTGTACTATTAAATCTTTGAGGATCTTTTTCACTCGGGCAAATAATTGTTAGTCCCTTTGCACACTATATATCCACGAATTACTATTTTTAGAGCGATACATGACTGATTTTGATTCTAGGACAACTTTATGTTTGCAAAGTTTACTCGCGGAGTCTGTATTACCTAAAAATAACGCGGTTAAACAAGATAACACCGAAATTTTTCTAATTGGTTTTGAAGGCGGGCAAATTTTTATAAATCCATCTCTACACATTAAGGAATCTTGAGTGTCCATTTCCATATAATACTGTCCGTCTTCTGATAGTGCCAGATAATTATTTGGTGTCTCTACGACCAATTTAGTACGTTCGACTCCTGATTCATACGGTAACGGCAATGCACGGTTGTGACGAAGTGCTCGTCACAATGCTCACGTACCTGCCTTCCTCGTCGCTCCACCAGGTCACAACACCGACTTCGCGAGGTCCGGACCGCACACCAGGTCAAGCGAACCCGCCGTCGAAACCAGTCGCCGCTAACCGCTGGAAACACCTCCAGGAGGCGGTGCGACATCTCCAACCGTCTGCCGGATTCCCGAATAGTCGCCGGGAAACACATTCGTAGAACGCACATGGCCGGAGACATAACCTCAAGAACACGTGGGTCTAAACTTGCACCAATATGTAACCTACAACCACAGCACTTGGGGAAACAATAATAAATACATTTTAACACTTACCACTGTTATTTTTCTGTATCTTTTCTTGTTATTTTTACAGTTTTCAAATTTTCACAAAAACACCTGTTCGCCGCGCCAGCGCGTGCGCGCGACCGCAGTACTGCCAACCTTCAAACACAAAACGCTTCGGAGGACCGAATTCCCATGATATATTTTTATAAAATATGTAAATCAGATCAAATACAATACAAAACTCTGTAAAGCTAAGGGAAGTGATTTTGCGAATTTTTAAAATAAAAATCAATTTATTAAACGAAAATAACAATACTTAAAGTCAATCTGTCTCACTTTAAAATCAGTAGCTACAGGATTACTCAAATTTCGGGTATAAATACGACCGCCGGGGCCGTATTTCTTCAGTCTACGACGACTATAACGTCTAACAGGCAGCCGAGAAGAGTTCCAGTCCGTTTCCGCACCGTTCTGTTCCGAATCGAGTCTTTTTGTAAGTTGCTTGTTTATTTTTGCATTTTTCTTGAATTCCGCTACTGTCAGAGGATACAGGTTGGTAGCTTCTACCGCCGTTCCTTAGAGCCTTCAGCTCGCTGCATTCCACGCCTAAAGGGAAACTCCGTAGGTGGTTACCACCGCGTGTTTCTACGGCTGTCGGGCAGATCCGCGTTTTAACTTAGTAGTTTTTTTTCTCTTTTCTCATTGCTATACGTTCCGTAGTTATCGGAGAAGACCCGTTGGTGGTCCCCCACCGCGAACTCCGTCGACGGCTGAGTAGAACCGCGATTAGTTTGTCACTAGTTCACTTCCTACGGCTCAGTAAAACACTAGGTGTAGTAATTTTAGTACAATAAACTATTAAACTTACTTTTGTCTGTCTGTGCTAAACCTTGGCCCGACCGACCTAGAGCTCCAGTGGCACACGTCACTTTCCTCGCAGGTTCCGCAGATTGGCGCCCGAGAACAACCCGACATCCTGCGAGAGAACCCACGACATCGCGGACCAACAACATCCCGCAGCGGCCCAAGTGATCGTCGCAAATTGGCGGCCCGAGCAGGGACTTTTTCTTTTGTTTATTTTTTTAGCAGAGACCCATGGACACCATGCCGTACGAAGGAGACTCCGAACAGCCGGCCAAGATCGTCGTAGACCATCCAGCGGGAGGTAATTGTTCCAGCCTCACTGTCACCGCTGCCGCCAACACCGCCCCGGCTGATCCAGCCAGTAGTCAGCACCGTCCACTACGTGCTGCGGCCCATGGAAGGCGGTGGTGTTGAATACGCCACCGTCGACTGCAGTCGCGTGGATCCTCCGCTGGTCGAACCTCGGCCGGCCCGCCGACCGCCGACGTGGTCCGCCCCAGACTACGTGACGCCGCTGCCGGCTTCACCGCTGTTTCCGTTCCGTTCCGGGAGTCCGGCACCGGGCACACCTGGGGGGATCACCCAGCCACCGTTGCCGACCGAGGCCGTCACTTCCAGCGACCAGCCGATCCAGCACCGCTGTCACCGAATCCTCGGCTTCCCGCCGTGATGAGAGCTCTTCGGATTCCCGCCGAGAGCGAAGTCACGACGGGCCCGCTGCCGTTCCGAGGAAGAACCGCTGCCGATCCAGCACCATCACCGACTCCTCGGCTTCCCGCCGTGATGAGAGCTCTTCGGATTCCCGCCGAGAGCGAAGTCACGACGGGCCCGCTGCCGTTCCGAGGAAGAACCGCTGCCGATCCAGCACCATCACCGAGTCCTCGGCTTCCCGCCGTGATGAGAGCTCTTCGGGTTTCCACCGAGAGCGAGGTCACGACGGGCCCGCTGCCGTTCCGAGGACACCCAGCAGCCAAGCCACCACCGTCACCGAGGCCAAGGTTGCACCAACCTGCGCTGCATCAGACGCCGCCAAGGCGTCCCGCTGTGCACTCTTCGCCGGAGGCCCGATCACCTGGCCTTGCCGTCACAGCACCCCGGCATCCGCCGTCTCCCTCACTCTTAATTATAGAGACATCGCCGCTTCCTGCCACACCTGACCGCCCCGTGACACCGAGGACGCCGCTGGTCGAACCTCGGCCGGCCCGCCGTCCGCCGACGTGGTCCGCCCCAGACTACGTGACGCCGCTGCCGACTCCACCGCTGTTACCGTTCCGTTCCGGGAGTCCGGCACCGGGCACACCTAGGGGGATCACACTGCCACAGTTGCCGACCGAGGCCGTCACGCCCAGCGACCTGCCGACACCGATCCGTCACCGACACCGAGTCCTGGAGGCCCGTCCAGGAGGCGGTGTGCAGTGGGTCACGCGGTTCAAAGCGTGTCCCCCAGTACGTCGCAGGAAGCGTGGCAAGAGGAGGGGACGGAAATCTACAGCACCGCTGTAAAAAGAAACTTGTTTCTTTTCTGATCTTCTTTAGGCGGAGTGAGGGGAGGGTGTGACGAAGTGCTCGTCACAATGCTCACGTACCTGCCTTCCTCGTCGCTCCACCAGGTCACAACACCGACTTCGCGAGGTCCGGACCGCACACCAGGTCAAGCGAACCCGCCGTCGAAACCAGTCGCCGCTAACCGCTGGAAACACCTCCAGGAGGCGGTGCGACATCTCCAACCGTCTGCCGGATTCCCGAATAGTCGCCGGGAAACACATTCGTAGAACGCACATGGCCGGAGACATAACCTCAAGAACACGTGGGTCTAAACTTGCACCAATATGTAACCTACAACCACAGCACTTGGGGAAACAATAATAAATACATTTTAACACTTACCACTGTTATTTTTCTGTATCTTTTCTTGTTATTTTTACAGTTTTCAAATTTTCACAAAAACACCTGTTCGCCGCGCCAGCGCGTGCGCGCGACCGCAGTACTGCCAACCTTCAAACACAAAACGCTTCGGAGGACCGAATTCCCATGATATATTTTTATAAAATATGTAAATCAGATCAAATACAATACAAAACTCTGTAAAGCTAAGGGAAGTGATTTTGCGAATTTTTAAAATAAAAATCAATTTATTAAACGAAAATAACAATACTTAAAGTCAATCTGTCTCACTTTAAAATCAGTAGCTACAGGATTACTCAAATTTCGGGTATAAATACGACCGCCGGGGCCGTATTTCTTCAGTCTACGACGACTATAACGTCTAACAGTCAGCCGAGAAGAGTTCCAGTCCGTTTCCGCACCGTTCTGTTCCGAATCGAGTCTTTTTGTAAGTTGCTTGTTTATTTTTGCATTTTTCTTGAATTCCGCTACTGTCAGAGGATACAGGTTGGTAGCTTCTACCGCCGTTCCTTAGAGCCTTCAGCTCGCTGCATTCCACGCCTAAAGGGAAACTCCGTAGGTGGTTACCACCGCGTGTTTCTACGGCTGTCGGGCAGATCCGCGTTTTAACTTAGTAGTTTTTTTTCTCTTTTCTCATTGCTATACGTTCCGTAGTTATCGGAGAAGACCCGTTGGTGGTCCCCCACCGCGAACTCCGTCGACGGCTGAGTAGAACCGCGATTAGTTTGTCACTAGTTCACATCCTACGGCTCAGTAAAACACTAGGTGTAGTAATTTTAGTACAATAAACTATTAAACTTACTTTTGTCTGTCTGTGCTAAACCTTGGCCCGACCGACCTAGAGCTCCCGTGGCACACGTCACTTTCCTCGCAGGTTCCGCAGATTGGCGCC
Source organism: Stenolophus ochropezus (assembly GCA_035578165.1). NCBI lineage: Eukaryota > Metazoa > Arthropoda > Insecta > Coleoptera > Carabidae > Stenolophus > Stenolophus ochropezus. The sequence goes on from JAQOWZ010000141.1 coordinate 157,648, forward strand.
CGAGAACAACCCGACATCCTGCGAGAGAACCCACGACATCGCAGACCAACAACATCCCGCAGCGGCCCAAGTGATCGTCGCACGGTATACATTAAAATATCGACCAGGTGCTTTTAGGGGAATGGTAACAAGAATTCTTAGAGTTTCGTTAAAATATGCTGCTCTAACCTTCGCGATATCGTAATATAAAAATGGGTTTCTATCGAAATCAGATACTATTAGCGACAAGCCCGTAGGTATCTGATTTCTAATTGAATTTAATGCCTCCTTTAATAAACTCGGGCTGATAAAGACAGGACTTAATTTTTGTAAAGCAGTTGCTTCTAAAGCATTGCCTAAATCCGAAATAACTTCTTTAACGTCATTCATTATATATTCAGCCGTTCTTAATGCCGAATTTAAATTTATACTTTGAATCAATTTTGCATCAAAATGTAAACTTTCTTTTTCTGTAAAAATCTGATCTACTTTAGTATTTAATAATGCAACAACAGTTTTTAATTTCGCGAAATTTTCTTTCATCATTTTATCGTTATCTTGTAATTTCTTTACTACGGTTACTTGCTCATTCATTACACTTAAAATACCGTCCGATTTTTGATTTAACTCGGTAATTTTCACATTAACGTCTTCTAGATCTGCATTATCTGCGGTACCGAACAAAAATTTCAAAATATTACCGCCCAAATTAATTAGACCTCGTTTGCCTCTCTTTACCTCATACGGTGCAATTGTTTTATACAAATTATATAATTTCTCTTTCAATTTTGCTACATCATTGCCAATAATTTCTAACTCTCTACTTACTATATCATTTAAAGCAGTCTTGAAAGATGATTCCATGTCCTCTCCAAGTCGAACGTCAGTAGTATGAATTGGCCGGTTCTAGGACAGCACGTTCGGCTTTTTACAGGTTCGCGCATACTTTCTCCATAAGAAAAGTATGCGCAGAACGGCTCCCCCACCATTTTAAGCATGTTTTCTGAGAAGCGTTCTGATTGGTTGTTCTGCTTCGCGCCGATCTTGAAATTTGACGCATTGAAAGTGAATGTATTAGTATTGTTTTTGAAGTGCTACTTTTAAGTTGTCGTTGGTGAGCGTTCTTGCAGTAAAAAAAGTAAGTGTATTAATATTAATCATCTAATGATTTTAACAAGTTGTTTTTTAGATGGCCTTACCACGTAAACGCACTTCAGATTTGTCTATTGACACTAGTGACCAAGAGGATAACAATAAAGTTGCGGAATTATATTTGGAATCACCTTTTACGGAAGAATTTTTGTCAAATATAAACAATGCGGAGTTTTTTGCAACACTTTACAAAGAAGATATCCTTCTATTGTGCACAAATTATAGTCTTAATAAATCAAAAACAAGATGGGTTTCTGTAGGTTTAAGTGTACTTAGAGATTTCATACCTGTTTTGAAATTTACCTCAAGCAAACCGGATAATGTTGGTATTCAGTTTACACTCGCTGAATTGAATCAATTAATTACTCACAAACAATTAATTCTTGATTATTTTGATTCCGGAAGTGAATGTATACAAGATTATATTTCGGACAATCATTGGATGGTTTTGAATAATATAAATAAAAGGAAATTTCTAACATTAACTTGGCATATTCCAGGCTGTGACATTGTATTAGATTCGCAATCGGTTAAAATTCTTTTCAGTTTACTCAGTACCATTATTATTTTTCGCCTAAAACTTTTGGAAAGTTGTAATTTTAAAAATTATTACAATAAAATTGTAACACTTGCTAAGGATTATCTGCAGGTAAATCCCAATGAAACTGATTTCAAAAGTGTAGAAACCGTGTTGGATAATGATTTGCAATTGAATGTATTAGCTATTAAGGAATTATTGTATTTGCATCAAGGAAAAAAGTTGTTCAAGGATATTGTAAATAAAAAGACAGAATAAATTACAAATGTGTTTTATTTTGTTTACACATTACACAATTTTTTATCATAGGTGGTTGTCCATCGATAGTATCACCACTCATTACATTATAATGTATTGTACAACGTTTACATTCTTGGATATTTTTATTGTTTTTTATATCATCAGATAAAAGATGCCATACACTATCTATTTGTCGATCTGCATAGCATGCTAAAAATTCTCTTGGTAAATTATTAATATCTTCCGGGGACATTAAGAGTAACATTTGTTTATTATAAAATGAATTAATAGCTCTGTTCAATTTGTCCATAGTTACCAATTAGGTCCAGCCAATTTTTAATAACAAACACGTTCCTTAGTGCACACATAAACGGTGGTGAATGAGCAAAACAAGATAAGTTCATAAAGTTTCCTGTTTTCAATGTTGGGTATTGTACTAAGTCAACGACAGGAACAGTCAACTTCAAATTATTTTTTAAATACCTCTTTTTTCTTAATCCTTTTACGTATATTTTTGAAGCTGAAGATAATATTTCTGTAATGGTATTTAGAGTTTTTTGGAAACGACTATTTCCATTATCCCAAAACAATCCGTGGTAATGTTCCAATAACCACTGAGCTTCTTTTTGACGTGACTTGTTTAGTTTATTCCAAGAGAATGGTTTCTCAAGTATGTGATGTAGTATCTTTTCACCGTTTCTCGATAACACTGCAATTTCCTTCGGAATAAAATTATTAAAGTTATTCGTAAAACCTTGTATGTCTACTATGAATTCCATTATATAAATAACTTAAATCTGTCACTAGACAAGCTTTTTAACTGAATTACTCAGTGCATTATATTCAACAAGACGATCATGAATAATTAAACAGTAGGCCGTGGTGTGAGCAGGAAAATTTTCATTTGCTTCAAATTCCACTCGCACTTCTACAGGAGCACTTTTAATATTTTCATTTTGTTTTGAACAATCCAAAACTATAAGCGGTGATTTAGTAAGGAAATCGTGTTTGCTAAAAATTGATTGCACCCTATCTTGATCATAGTAGACGGATTGAAATTGTGTAAACATATCGTACAATAACGCGTAATTATTATTGTTTATGTTTAAATTCAAGTTCTCGTATGGATAATTTTCAGAATTTAGAAATAATTTTACATTAGAAATCTGACAATGATCAAATTCACTTGCATTTTTATCGTGTTGGTTTTTGCGGTTTGTTTGAAACGCAAGAATTACATATCGCGGTTTTTCAAGTTGTGATGATGTCTTTAAACTCCAACATTGTTTTTGTACTTCAGGTAATACCGGATATTCGAACAAATCCCATGATCTAAACGCCATTAGAACTGGTTTATTCTTTTCCTGTCTTTTGAGAAATTGTAACTTTGCTTTATCACTAAGAATAACATACGGCATACGCCACAGTATTTTTGTTATTTTTACTTTTAACTCTTCTTTACTCAAATATGCATTTGTGTCAACTTTTGACCGGATCAATACCAGTTCTTGCTTTACATTTAAGAGAATTTTTTTATAATCTTCCACAAAACCGAATATTGTATTTAAAGGTATAGAAACGTTAAATTTTCCATCACTGTTTATTATATTTGTTGATGCTGAAGATATCCACCCAGCGTTTTCAAGCATTTTCAATTGTCCATCATTAAATGATAAATATCCTTTAACAGTTGTTGTAATGCCAACATTTTTACATCTGTCAATTTCAATACCATTCATTTCGTAACGAATCTCGTCGAATAAATATCCAATGCCATTATTAACAAATTTTGCATCTTTCGGTATTTTCGTTCCATCTTTCTTCACAAGTTCGCCTTCAATAACTATTGAACTTTGATTAGGTAGAGTAAACACATCCTGTTTTTGGATGGGAATGCGTATTTCATCACTATTGTTAAAAGTTGTAGATATGTACGGTTGATGTGTGTGATATTCTATACGTGTTATTAATTCATCGAATGTAATATCTTCATCAATATTTAAAATATTACTCATTTTTATCTCTTAATTTGTATCCAAGAGACTTCAGGAACTTAATATTTTGCGATGTTAACTTTACACTAGCAGGTGACCTAGTGACTTTAATTTTTGTAACAACTGATCTTTTATTACTAAAATTTATTCCCATTTTTTAAATTTGTTTCAAATGTAACCTCACTGTAATTTCTTCGCCTCGAAAGTCAATTAATTCACCGTTTTGATCTATTAATTTAATTGTGATGTTATCCACGCTACTAACACTTACAGGCAAATAAATAACATTTGTAGGTACTTCAATTATTTTATACCCAGGTGGTGAACTTGGAAAGAAAATGTGTAAAATATGAGCATTTGTATTATTTTTGTAAGAACCTGCCGAGATGTTACAATCTATTTGTATACTATTTACTTTTAAAATGTTAACAATTGAATCAGATTCATGTAGTTTATCTTTGTCGAGGATTTTTTTACTAAAACCAAGTAATTCACCAATAGTATCGTGACGAGTAAAATCAAGTTTTGTTGAACAGAGAATTTCACTTTTCAGAGTATTTATGTTTGGTCGTAGAGAAAAACTAAACTTTTGTTTACCATTTTTATGATGTCCAAGATAATCTGGATCACCTATTACCGAACGAATGTAATCATTAAGATCATCTATTTCATATGATCCCGGAGGCACAGTTATATATTTCCATGTATTTCCTTCATCATAGTATAGCTTGTTTTTTCCTTCTATGATGTTTGGAATAGAATTATATGATTGAAAATCTACTAAACCAATAACCCATTCCGTGCCAGATAAATTTAAGGCAGGAGAAAAATCTACGCTTAACACAGATTTATTGCCTGTAAGTGTAATAGTTAAAGACATAATGTCTACGAACTCGAAAGAAATTGTAAGCACAAGTGACCACAGTTAAATGAATTGTACTTTTGATGTCTTCGGTAATTATAATTAATTTTAGTTTTACTATCAAAGTAATTAATTAATTCTTTAGGAGGTCTTAAATTACCGAATCCATCGAAATAATCTACTTTATTACCACGTTTTTTATAGCACACCCAATGTGTTCCTGGACCAGTTTTACTGTCTAAGTTTACTATAGCTGACTCATTGATATATGGACCAGATTTTGGTAAATCATTTCGCATATAAACGCCACGAAAATATGGTATATGTTTAGCATATTTTAACAAATCCTTATCAGTTAGGGGTCTTAACGGAAGTTTTTTTTTTGTACAGGTTTAAGATATAAACCATAACCCTTTTTATGAACACCTAAATACAGTCCATCACCTCTCTTTCCAAGAGCGATAGCTTCCATTGTTTTATTATGTCTTTGAGCTTCGAGTAATTGCTGTTTTGCTGCTTGCGCATCTTTTACAGCTTTTGCTATGCCTGCTGCGCCTCCTGCTAAAGTACCAACAGCCGATAAACCAGCAAATAATGGAATTAAGAATGGTAAAAATCCTCCTGTTTTTGGTAAAGGTATGACTCGCGCAGAATCATTTTGCTCATAATTACGATTTTTAACAGTTCTTCGCGCAGCACTCAAAGCGGAACGTATAATATTTTTGATATTATTTGGATTCTTGTGTTTTAACGTAGCACTTCTAGCATTTTTCACAGCTTCATCAAAATAATTTCTCTTTTTCATTCTGTTTAATTTTACTAATATTATTATTTATTTTGGAAACAATGTATTCTTGCCCCTAGTTCGATTTAAACTAATAATATATATAATAAGGATTTATATTTATAAATCACATTTAGAAACGTGATCGTGTTAACATGAAGTTTGAATCGCAGTCGTGTATTTTGAAAATCTCAAATATTGATTTGCATGAGAAGAATTTTAGTAAGCATGGAAAATTATTTTCTAATAATATCAGAGCTATTATCTGTGGACCTTCAAATTCAGGAAAAACAAATCTAATCATTTCTCTTCTAACTAGTAAACATGGGTTAAAATTTGAAAACATCTACGTTTATTCAAAATCTCTGTATCAGCCAAAATATAAGTACTTGGAAAAGTTATTACAATCTATTAAAGGAATAAACTATTATCAGTTTAATCAAAATGAAAATATTATTGCATTAACAGAAATTCAACCGAATTCAATATTTATATTTGATGATATTGTAAGTGACCCACAGGAGCACATTCGGGATTATTTCAGCATGGGACGACACAAGCAAATAGATGTATTTTGTCTAATTCAGACATATGCACGAGTTTCAAAACATCTGATACGTGATAATGCAAACTTACTAATTTTATTTAAACAAGACGACTTGAACTTGCGACATATATACAATGATCATGTTAATACGGATATGACATTTAATCAATTTAAAGATTTTTGTGCTTATTGTTGGCAACAAAATAAGTTTGGCTTTGCCGTTATAGATAAAGATAGGGATTTTAATGATGGACGGTACAGAAGAGGTTTTGATGAATTTCTAGTGAGTATATAGATTGCGTAAGAACGAAATTATTGTCATAAATATTTTGGCCATTCCAACAAAATGAGTGATGCCAAAACTTTGAGTGAAATTATTAAAACCCGAGAAATAATAAAGAAGAAATTGAGGCAGCTCAAACAAGGAAGACAAGAAACAGATACACTTTTACATGAAACTTTGAAACCCATTGTCCAACCATTAGCCTCAATATCAGAAACTGTTAAAAAATTTGAAGAGGATTTCTCAACTCTTGGTCAAACTAAAATTGAACCTCAAAAGAAAAACAATGATGATCAAAGCAACAATGACAATGATTTCGAAATAAAAGACGAAGTGTTCGAGACTCCTAAACAGAAAAGGAAAAAATTAATTTTAAAAAGAGAAAAGATGCTATTTCAACCTGAAGAAACTATTGCTGAAACACCAGTACTCGAACGTAGTCCTCAGTCAATTATTCAAGAACAATATCAAACAAAAGAGGAGTTAGATGATTTGGAGAAGTCTTCTCAGGAAATTTTAGGTGATATTGCTGGAAAATATATGGCATTATATGCAATTAATAGTCCTGATATTGATAGTATGTATGGAATAAGATTAACACCGGATCAAAAATTTATGATTGGTGATTCATACGTTGAAATAGATAAAAACGATATTAATATAAATGGGGTGTGGTATGATGGTACTCCAGGTTTATATGAACTATTAACTCTTAAACTACCAAATCAGAATGTATACACCGATGAGGATAAGAAAAATTATTTAGAAATAGTACAAAAAACAAATGCTCATCGAAAAGGTTACAATAGGCTTGGAACAATCGTTACAGATCGAGGGTGGAAATATAAAAGTATTATACGGGACATAGTACCACACGTTAGAACTAGGTCTGCAATAGATTTTGGTAAAATGGCATTTGGAAGAGGACTTCCATCGTCATCTAGTGAACCACACTTGAATGTAATTAGTAAAAAAATTGAATACATGTATTGGAATAACCCAAATAAATTAGTAGGTAGATTGAAAATATTATCAGCATCTAAGTTGGCCGGTCATACGGGACATGATAATGAAATTCTTCAAATTGAGCAAGCTTTACGAGAGGCAAATATTATAATATAAAGTTAAATATTTGCTTTTTAGTTCGTTAGTCACAAAATGGTTGTTGATAAGTTCGGTCGTCATATTAGCAAACATGTGCACAATCATATATATAAGAAAATATTATCAAATTTACATCGCAAAACGATTTTACTAAATCAATTGAATAAAGAATATAATTTGAGAGGTAATCGTCTAACTGGTATAAGTGATACTCCTAAACATGACAGTGATGCAATTAATTTAAAATATATCACTAGAGAAAGTGCAAATTTGGAAAATAATGTTACTCAAAATTGTGAAAAATACGTTCAACAACAACTTTTCTTATATATGAATAAAGTGGAGGATTTAATAAAAAAAAGTAAAAGTATGATGAGAGTAAATTTTGTATTGGAACTGCGCAACGATATATATAAATTTCAAAATGGTAGTGCTGAACTTAATTACAAATTTCTATTTGATGCACTCATTAAAAAAGTAAGATATAATATTGAGAACGTGCTGATTGAAACAAGAATTAATAATAAACCAATTGAACTTAACGGCCTTTTTGTTACTGAAAAAGATATTTTAAATTTTTATCCTATTAAAGGCCGTAAGAATCCACTGACAGTGTCAGTTGAGTTAATACTAGAAACTAAGTTAATATGAGTAAAAAAGACATCGTGCAAGAATTACATAGGACAGTTCGGAAGAATTTTCCACGGAGACATGTTGTACTGAAGGGTTTGAATGATCTATATCAAGCGGATTTAGTAGAAGTAATTCCATATGCAAAAGAGAATAAAGGTTACAAGTACATATTAACAGTTATAGATGCATTCTCGAAAAGAGCGTGGGCGATACCAGTTAAATCAAAAACAGGTAAAGAAGTAACAATGGCTATGAATGAAATATTTCAGGATGGTTTTGTTCCAAAAAACTTACAAACTGACAATGGAAAAGAGTTCTACAATGAGAATTTTACAAAATTAATGAAAAAACTTAATGTTAATCACTACTCTACGTTTAGTGTTAAGAAAGCAAGTATTATTGAGAGGTTTAATCGCACACTAAAATCACTGATGTGGAAACAATTTAGTTTACAAGGATCATATCGATGGATAAATATAATTGATGATTTGGTAACAAAATACAACAGAACGAAACAATCCACAATTAAAATGAAACCCGTCGATGTAACGAGGAAAGATGAAAATAGATTATTGAACACTGTTTATAGTCACAGAAAAGTAGCAGGGCAAGCGAAATTTAATTTAAATGATTATGTTCGTATAAGCAAAAACAAATCTATTTTTGAAAAAAATTATTGGCCAAATTGGACTACTGAGATATTCAGAATTAAAAAAATTCAACCAACACTACCCGTGACATACATACTTGAAGACGAAAACGGACAAGAAATTGCTGGTGGTTTCTATGAACAAGAAATTCAAACAACAAAATATCCTAATATATACTTGGTAGAAAAAATTTTGCGTAAGAAAGGAAATAAATACTATGTTAAGTGGTTAGGTTTTGACACTAAATTTAACTCTTATATTGATAAAAAAGATTTATTATAAAATTTACAATGAAACTTTACTAATTTTCTGCATTACTTTGTAGTTGTTGAGCCTGTATAAATAGAAATATTTTTTGTTTGAATAAAATTAGAAATATTAAAATTGTTTATAATTCTTACCTTTAGACATTTCCATCTTTCTCTTTCTGCCAATCTAAATGATTTGTTAAATTTCTTTCTCGCATTTTTGCTTAACAGAGGACGGTGGATTGGTATATTTCTTATTATTAATTTATTTTCTGTGTTTTTTTCAATATCGTAACTAGGCTCGTTACAATTATCCCACATTTCCAAACATTCGACAACATACATGTTGTTTGGTTGTTCGTTTAGCGGACGAGCAGAATCAGTATTGATATTCATACTAATAAACCATATTGTAAAATAGTGAGATATAAAATAATTATTATTTTGCATACCTGTGCAATTCTTGTGATTACTGCGGTTTGTATTTCGTATCATACAAAACACATGCACTTTATATACCCAAGCAGATTTCACTTTCTAGTTTACAATTTTAAAAATGTGTTTAATAAATAATTTACTTTTATTTAACTACGATTTATCGGTATAATTTCATTGCTTTTAAGTGTATCATTATTGTATAATGTCATGTTTATTCGAGCGTAAATGGACAAACTACATATTTAGAACTGTACAGCAGGTGAAAGTCACACGGATACATTGTAACATTCTTTAAGCAATTATAATAAATTGAAGGTTACCAACATATAAATCTACTTGAACGGCTGCAATATTTTTATATTTTCTTCTATAAATAGTTAAGGCATATATATAGAAGTATCATTCGTATCTCAAAATGTCTACTTTAAAACGTCTTAACGACCTCGGTTCTTGCACATACAAAAAAGTTGACGAATTAACAAAAAATCAAGCGTACAAAATTGAAGCTGCGAAATCAATTCACACTCAATTTGGAACTAGAGTAGTGGTAACCATTAATGAAGAAGATTATTTTTTGCCTGCACGATTTGGAAAATTGAGTGCCGAAGAAATACAAAGTTTAACATCTTTGAACATAATAAATTACACGACGGATACTGACAAATTTACGAAGATTAAATTTGAAAAGTAAGTCTGTTTCAATTATATTTGCTTGAATAATGTATTATAAGCATTTTAATTTTAGGTCAACCATGAATTAAGTTAAAACTTATGCATAAATATGTTCTATGATGACCAAGTAATATATTCTGGGGAATTTAAAAAAGAATTATTAACTTTTGTGGAGGGCTTAACACAAAGAAAAATTTTTTCATGTTTTCAATTTTTTGATCATTTTGTAGATGAAAGAAACAAAGATAACACATTTTGTTCATCTTGTTATTTTGCTAAAAGAGTACACAGGAAATATCCTGACATTAATTGTATAGATATTAGTTTTGATTCTACGGTTCATATGTGTGATTTGTTATATTTAAAAAAAATATTTTGTCAAATTTGTGAAAAAAAATTGTACTCAGCAGAAGCACCATATAATTGCAATAAATGTCAGTATTATTTTACAAAAACAAGTAAACGTAATGTTAAAAAAAATTCAGCACACCTATTAATAAAAAATTGTAATCTTCGTCATATTATTAAAAAACAATATAAACTGTAAACATGTTTTCGTGTAATTATTGTTCTAAAAATTATACAACTCGCAACATTCTACAGCGACATGAAAAATATAATTGCAAAACTAGAATAACTGTAGTTTGTGAATATTGTGGGAAGAAGTATAGTCAACTATATTACAAGGACCATTTAAATAAAATGCATAACATCACTACTACAAAGGAAAATACAACACAAGGCGAGCCTTCAACATCAAGTCCAAGAAAGCGACCAAAATATGTAACAAAAAGTAAAAACAAAACAAAGCATTGTGCGGTTTGTAATTTATACATAAAAAATAATCAATACATTGCTCATCTTCGAAGTAATTTGCACAAATCTAAATGTTGCACAGAAAGTGCGGATCACGCAGGAATTTCCATTATTCAATCTGCATTCAAGAATAGAATAGTATCATTTAAAATAAATAATAATAATTTTGTAGACATACAGGCGTTTCTGCAAAACATTAAACCCACTGTACTTAATTTGATAGAAGAGCAAAGAAATAAATATCTTTCCATTAAATTCAATCTGGAACTTTTTGCATTGTACAAAAAATTTAAATTAGATAATATTATTGAGGAAGAAGTAAAATCCTTTAATACAAAATTTATGACAGTCGAAATTTCAACAAATATTTCCGAACTATATGATCAGCTTATATCCACAATGGAAACAAAAAGTGGTGAATTTCAAGTAAGTTCTATTGTTAAACGAGATTTATAAAATCTTTACTTTAAATATTTACTTTCAGGAAAGAGATTCCGGTTGGGCATTTGTAAAGGTACAACACCTAGAAATCAATATTAACAAATACTCGCCGATGAGGGCCTCGTCTTACATTGAATTACCAGCAGATATAAAAATTAAACATGCCTGTATTAATGTTGTGAACAACGATGAATATTGTTTTAAATGGTCAATTCTTGCTGCACTGCATCCTTCTACTCATCATGCCGAACGAATAACTCCGTACATACGATATAAAGATGAATTAGATTTCACAGGTATAGATTTTCCGGTAGCTTTAAAAAATATTTCTAAATTTGAACATTTAAATAATATTTCAATAAACGTGTTCGGTACTGAAAAAAATTTAAAAACTAATAAACATGACATTGTTGGCCCATTACATCATACACAAAGAAGACAAAATGTACATGTTAATTTATTATACATAAGTGAAAATAATTCTGGTCATTATGTTTTAATTAAAAATTTATCTCGTTTGGTAAGTACTCAAATTAATCAAAAACAACATAGAAAATACATTTGTGATGGTTGTTTGATAAAATTCAATAGTAACAAAAAATTATTAGATCATCAACGCTTTGATTGTGGGGAAATAGTAACTATTTTACCTACTGAGGATGAAAAAATTCTAAAGTTCACACATCATGAGAAAAAATTAATAGTTCCTTTTGTTATTTATGCAGACTTTGAATGTTTACAAATTCCTGTAGATACGTGTTCGCCAAATCCAGATAAATCATTTACTCACGTTACTCATATTCATAAACCTTATAGTTTTGCTTACTATATAAAATGTTCTTATAACGATTCGTTAAGTAAATTTCACACGTACGTAGGTGAAGATGCATCTGACAAATTTGTTCAATGTATCGTAAATGAAACTAAAGATATTTACACAAATCACTTAAAAACAATTGTTCCAATGATTCCTCTATCGCAACAAGAAGAACAAAGTTATAATTCTGCAATAGTTTGTCACATATGCGAGGATAAATTTACCGATAATCAAAAAGTTCGTGATCATGATCATCTAACGGGTAAGTTCAGAGGCGCTGCCCATTTTGATTGCAACCTTAATTTTAAAATTCCTAAATTTATACCTGTATTTTTTCATAATTTAAGTGGATATGATTCACATTTGTTTATAAAAGATTTGGCTTTTAATGACGAAAAAATTCACATAATTCCACAAAATAAAGAAAAATATATATCATTTTCGAAAACAGTTTTGGTTGATGAAATAAATTTCAGAAAAACATATCTAAGTTTAAGATTTATCGATTCTTTTAAATTCATGGGTAAATCACTTGACAGTTTAGCAAAAAATTTAAAACAAAATCAGTTTAAGGAAACATCGAAGTATTTTACAAATTCTAAACAATTAAATCTAATGACCAAAAAAGGAGTATTTCCTTATCAATATATGGATTCTTTTGAAAAATTGAACGAAACCAAATTACCAAAAAAAGATTTATTTTTCAATATAATGAATAAATCACATATTTCAGATGATGAATACAATCATGCAATTGATGTTTGGAATGTATTTAATTGTCATACAATGAAAGATTATTCAAATATTTACCTTAAAACTGATGTATTAATTCTCGCAGATATTTTCGAAAATTTTAGAAATGTTTGTTTTAAAGTGTATTGTTTGGATCCTTGTCAGTATTTAACCACGCCATCTTTAAGTTGGGACGCAATGCTTAAATACACGAAAATTAATTTAGAACTCTTCACAGATATCGAAATGTTACATTTTATTAAAAAAGGAATTCGTGGTGGAGTTTCCATGTGTTCAAACCGGTATTCAAAAGCTAATAACGAATATGTTGAAATGTTTGATTCAAATAGTCCTTCTAAATATATAGGATATTGGGATGCAAATAATTTATACGGTTTAGCAATGTCAATGTATCTACCTACATCTAACTTTAAATGGCTTGAACAAAACGAAATAGACGACATAGATATAACAAGTATATCTGAAACTTCAAGTACAGGTTTCATTCTACAAGTTGATTTGGATTATCCTGAGGAATTACATGATAAGCATAATGATTTACCATTTTGTCCAGAGAATATCGTATCGCCTATTTCAAAATTTCAAAACAAAAAACTTATTCCAAATTTATATAACAAATCGAAATATATAATTCATTATCGTAATTTACAACAAGCCATTGATAACGGTTTGATTATAACAAATGTTCATCGTGTCCTTAGCTTTGATCAATCAAACTGGCTAAAAAAATACATCGATTTAAATACAAATTTACGCATGCAAGCACAAAATGATTTTGAAAAAGATTTTTATAAATTAATGAATAACTCTGTATATGGCAAAACAATGGAAAACGTAGATAAACGAGTAAATGTAAGATTAATAACACATTGGGAAAATATTGGGAGAAAGGAGGGAGCACAATGTCTTATTGCAAAACCAAATTTTCACAGCTTATCGATATTTTCTGAAAATCTCGTAGCAATTCAAATGAATAAATTAAAAATTAAATATAACAAACCAATTTATCTAGGTTTCACAGTATTAGAATTGTCCAAATATCACATGTATAATTTTCACTACAAATCAATGAAAAATAAATTTGAAAATCAAATTAAACTACTATATACTGACACTGATTCACTTATTTATGAATTCAAAATGAATAATATATATGACGAAATGAAAAATAATTTGAATGAATTTGATACTTCAAATTTTGCAGAAAATAATCAATTTAATATGCCTCTTGTCAATAAAGGAGAATTAGGAAAATTTAAAGATGAAATGGGTGGCAAAATTATATTGGAATTTGTAGGTTTACGTTCAAAAATGTATTCAATTAAAACTGAAAGTAAAGAAATAAAAAAAGCAAAAGGTATTAAGGGGCATATAGTGAAAAACAAGTTGGCTCATGATGATTATAAAAACACATTATTCACAAATCAAATAACCTACGCAAATCAAAACACTTTCAAGTCAATAAAACATGTATTATATACTCAAAAACAAAACAAGTTATGTTTATCGGCAAACGATGATAAAAGATTTCTTTTGGAAAACAGTACAGACACGTTATCTTGGGGTCATCATAGAATATTAGATTTCAATTAATCCTGTACCTATTATATTATTTGTATATGTACTTATAATTGTAGTCATAATTATGTAAATAAAGTAATTCACAAAATAATATTTGTATTTGTACTTATAATTGTAGTCATAATTATGTAAATAAAGTAATTCACAAAATAAATGTATTATTTCTTAAATTCCTTGGTTGAATTTCAAGATCGGCGCGGAGCAGAACAACCAATCAGAACGCTTCTCAGAAAACATGCTTAAAATGGTGGGGGAGCCGTTCTGCGCATACTTTTCTTATGGAGAAAGTATGCGCGAACCTGTAAAAAGCCGAACGTGCTGTCCTAGAACCGGCCAATTCATACTACTAACGTCCAACTTCACCACATTGCGTAGAACATCTTCGAATGCCTCCAACACGATGTCCGTGGATAGGATCCAATTATCACCGGTTAGCAGTACCTCTTCCTCCTTAATAAAAACAAGTCCCTTGTCCATCCCTGGCATGGAATCTTCTGCTGTTATTGAGCCCATTAACGCGAGCAACACTAGACCTCTGAACACTGCAATCACACATGATTAACACAAGAACAAATATGTTATAATGACACTGCGGATCTATATCCGACTTTTAGCTACCCATGGTTCATCAGGAACCCGACCGTAACTACGTAATAAATATCTACTTCGCGGAGTTTCGGTATTTTCACTTGGCCCGGTATTATTATTAATTATGGGTTGACTATGCACGTCCGCCTCTACATTTACGGTGACTCCACCCGGTTTATTTAATGATTCTAAACTTACGGCTCTGCTAATCGTATTATTACTCTCTCGTTTAGTATTATCGCTCTCACGCGGCATATATACGTAATCAAACTTTTTCATGTCAATCACGCGTGGAACTGGGCCCTTCTTTACTTCTAGAGTACTATGATTTGGTTCCACATATAATTTCAACCGATTTACATTTACTAATATTTCTTTACCTCCGTCCACGTTCTGGATCACAAAGTTTACCGGACTAGTTTGTTTATTAATTTTATACGGACCTATCCATGGCTTCACAAATTTTCTTAATCCCTGTTTAACTACTTCATTATGTAGAAATACTAAATCTCCAACTTGAAAATTTCGGACTGCGGTCTTTTTATTGTATTGAACCTGATTCCTACTTTGAGCTTTGCTAATTCGTTCTTTTACTATTTTATATGCTTCTTTAATTCTTTCTTCGATAATCTGACTGTAATCTGTATCAGTCTTTTTATCTAACGGTTCTATATTATCTTCAAGTGGTATCTCAAACTCCCGACCATACATTAAAAAGAATGGTGTTTCTCCCGTTGAGTTATGAACCTAATTTCTTATAGCTATTAATACGTACGGAATCCACAAATCCCAATCATTATGATCTTTACTAATGTAATGCGACATTGTATTTGAAAAAGTTCTATGAAATCGTTCAATACAGCCATTTCCCATAGGATGGTAGGCTGTTGTTTGTAACTTCTTTCTACCGAATAAATGACACACGCTCTTAAATAGTTTTGATAAAAATTTCGTCCCTTTGTCTATTAAAAGCTGTGTAGGTACTCCATACCTTGCAATAATATGCGAAACAAACATATTTGCTACTGTCCCTGCTTTATCATCAGGTATCGGTATTGCCTCGGGATAACGCGTAAACGCATCAATAAAAGTTAAAATATACTTGTTACCTCGACTGGTTCTTTCAAATGGACCTACAATGTCCATAGCCGTACGCTCAAAAGGTTTACTAAGTTCATTGAACTGTTACAAGGGTGCTGGTCTTAGATGAGGCGAAGTTTTTCTTCCGTTACACGATAAACAACGCTCACAATATTCCTTAATCTGCTTACCCATATTTTCCCAAAAGAATTTCTTTTTAATCAAATTATACGTCTTTTCGAATCCCGGATGACCTGCATACTACAGATCATGATGAATCCTTATGATTTTATTTACCATAGTGGCTGGAACCACTAATCTATATTCGCGCTCATTTGGATCTCTTAATTTATAAATTAATCCGTCCCTGTCTTTATAAAATTTTGAAATTTGCGAATTTTGTTCATTTTCTAACAATTTATTTAAATTCAACTCTTTTTCTTGTTCTAATTTTATGGTTTCCCGATCACATATTGGCTCATAATTATCTACGCAATTAATTTCTATACGCGACAAGGTGTCCGCATTAGTATTTAATTTTCCCGGTTTGTGTATGATATCAAATATATACTCCGACAATTTTAAAGACCAATTTAACAATCGACTACTTTGGTCGTTTACTTTATTTAACCATCGAACTGGACTGTGATCGGTTATCAATGTAAATTTTCTCCCGTATAAATAACATCTGAAAAATTTAAATGCCCATATAACTGCTAAACTTTCTTTTTGTATTGTTGGATAATTAGTTTCGGCTTTATTTAAAACACGGCTCGTGTAAGCAATTGGGTGTTCTACTCCGTTGCGATTTTGACTCAAAATCGCACCTAATGCAATATTTGACGCGTCCGTTGTTAATGTAAATGGCTGACTATAATCGGGGTATAATAATATCGGTTCTTTAATTAACGCGCTTCTCAATTTATCAAACGCAAATTTTGTTTCTGTCTCCCATTTGAATGGAATATCTTTCTTTAAAAGTGTAATTAGTGGTTTCGCTAATTCTGTGAAATCAGGTATAAACCGACAATAAAATCCTACTAATCCCAAAAATGACGTCTCTCACGGTTTTTGGTGTCGGGAATTTCTCTATTGCGTCTATTTTTGACGGATCTGGTTTGACTCCTTCTGCCGAAATAATGTAACCTGAATACGCGGTTTCTCTACGTACAAATTCACATTTACTAGCTTTTAATATTAAATTAAATTTCCGCAATCTATTAAACACGTCTTTAATTTTCATTAAATGTTCTTCTATATTATCTCCCGAAAATATGCATAAATCATCTAAATAAACATAACATCTTTCCCCAACTAATCCACTTAGTACACAATACATCAGCCTTTGAAATGTACTTGGCGCATTACATAAACCGAACGGCATTCTATTCCATTGATAATGCCCCCACGGCGAACTAAACCCAGTCTTTTCCTTATCTTCCTCGGCAATTTCTACCTGGTGGTACCCTGATGCTAAATCTAAGGTTGTAAATAAAGCAGCGCCATTCATATGCGAAATTGTATCTTGTAAATTCGGCAACGGTAAGAAATCTTTCTTTGTTATTTTATTTAACTCGCGAAAGTCTACACACAGTCTAACTTTCGTCGAACCGACCGACAGTTCTCGATTTACTAAGACAATAGGAGCTGACCAAAGTGAGTCACTCTCCTTAATAATACCGTCTTTTAACAATTCGTCAATTTGTTTTTGCAAAGTTTCTTTTTGCGTGAATGGAACACGATACGGCCTTTTTGCAATTGGATGAACATCATCTGTTATGATCCGATGTTTTACTTTCGATGTACAACCTAACTTTACTCCCGGCTGTATAAATATATCTTTGTATTCTAATAACACTTTTTCAACTTTTTGCCTATCGTTACTCGGTAAGTGATCTAAATGAAATAAGGTTTGAAAATCTACTTCTTGTACGGATGCTATTACGCTACTCGGTTTGCAAAACGTGCTAATGTCTTCTTTGACATTTTTCTCAAAACCCACAATGGTTTTAGCAGGGATAAACACACTGTCTTGCGATACATTGATGAGCTTTACCGGTACCACGGTCTCATCGATCCTAGCAAGCACTTTAGCTGCTATAACTCCTTGAATTTCCAGTTCCACTGGCTCAATTAAGACACATCCTGCTTTATTTAAAACATTTAACTCAACATTCCTCTCTGCTAAGCATACAGCTTCAGACCTAGGAGGTATTGTAATATTATTTTTAATACGAACCAATCTTATATCCTTGTTTGCATTTTCCGTACTATTTTCAATTTTAACTTCCGAAGAAATTCCGGTAATTACCACATTATTACCTGAACCGTTTGAAATGACGGCATTATGGTCAACTATAATAATTTCCTCCAAATCAACCTTTTTCAATTTATTTGTTGGCACACTTTCCTTTAACAATACATCTTCAGGGCTTGAACCTGATGTTCCATCTCTCTCTAAGCTACTGTTTTGACACAGTGAGCTGCTACTTACAAAGTTACTTTGCAATCCGCTTTTTGAATTATTTAAATTTACATCATTTTTACGGCATGTACCTACAGCTTTATTACTTTCGTCAAAATTACTTTCTTTGTTTTCACGATTACAAAATTTTGAACTATCGTGAGTGACCTCTGTACTGTACGAGTCACTGTTTTCGCTAGTGCAATCTCGCCTTTCAATTTTGATTTCTTCCCGATTAATTTCCCTACAATGCGAGTCATTCTTCTCGCTAACCGTTTCTCGATTTTCTTCAAGATTTTTAGTTTCCGTTACTTCGAGATTTAATTGATTATCACGCGAATTACTTTCTTCACTCAATCGTACGTGATATTCTTCGGGATGTTGAATCTTTATACTCCTGAGAGTATCTTCCCTAACTCGCGAATCATGATCGTTTCTAAACCGTCCGTGATATTCTTCGCGACGTGGAGTCTTTTTACTCCCGTGAATATCTTCTCTAACTCACGAACACACTTCCGTGTCATAAAAAGAACCTAACGATCGTTTTGTTTTATAGTTATTCGCAGTACGAGGTGCTGAAATAAAATGATTTTCGTTTAATTTTGGAACATAAAGTTCCTGATTCTCTGCTAGATTCGCTTTTTCGCTTAGAAATTCGTAACCGCTACTATTTGCCTTTCTTCCAAATTTATCTTTAGTGTTTTGTGTAATTGTTGAAATCGCGAGTCGTTTCGAACAAATTACTATCTCATTACATGCATAATTAATTTGAGCTTTATACTCCGTTAAAAATTCTACAGCAAGTATCCCGTCGGTAGCTAAATTGATACTATCATCACACACTACAAAATTATGATAAATACTACTACGGCCTACATGTAATTTTACTCTCGTAGTCCCAACTACAGGTAATTCCTTCCCAGAAATACCTACAATACTACGCGTGCGTGCGATTGGAAACAACCGCTGTCTCTCAACTACATACCGCTTGATTTGTTACTTTTTCTAGTACTAGTGAGAGTGGTTACTAAATCATTTTTTCGCGGTTCTCTACTAAGGCCGCGCGAATCGGGACAAACAGCCGCGGCCGTATCTAGTTTAAATCTTTGTTATACGTAATTTCTTTCATTCCCTTCTTTGGAAATTTAGACGGGTTTATAATAGAACGACAAATATCTGCTTGGTGTCCGCGCTTATAACATCTTTTGCATATTATATTGTAACGACAATCTTTTGCAAAATGCCCGAATTTTTGACAATTGAAACAACGGCTTTTATTTTTAAAATTAGATTCTGGATTCCTTTCTCGATTATTTTCGTTTTTATGCGTGTTCTTTTCTAAGTTCTTTTCCACATTTTGCATGTGACTCAAAGTTAAAACTTGAATTAGTTTATCAATTGATGCCATTAAATTTGATTCATTTGCTCGCGTACTTTCATTTTCGACCGGAGTTTTAACTGTTATTCTATTAACAAAATCTGAATCCTCGCGACGCATCATGTTAAATGCCGATTCTGATTTCTTTGCAACTTGTACTGCTTTATCAAAAGTTTTTGGATTTTCGTAAAACACATCTCTTTGTAAATATGGTAAAATTCCCGAAATAAATTGATTTATTAACAGTTTTTCTATATATCGCGAATTATCTTCACGCGCTCCTTCCGAATTATCTTAGAAGCTCTCCATAAAACAATTACCTAACGCATTCAGTCTACATACATATGCAGAAATTGTTTCGTCCCTATTCTGATAGCTATTAAATGCCCTTTGTATCGTTCTCGAGTCTTGCTTGAGTTGATATCTTTCCAATAATTCTCTTTTGATTACTTTCCAATCTTTCGAATCTCTACTTTTTGAATTATTTTTAATATACCATGCCGCGTCTCCAAATAAATTTAATTTTACTACACTAATTACATAATCTGAACTCCATTTTCTAATATTCTTACAATTCTCAATTTTGTCTATAAAATCTACTACGCTTTCATCTAATTTTCCCGAAAATGTTGGAATTTTCATATTAATCCCAGATAAGGATGAAACTGCTACTAAGTAGTCTAACATCTGTTGATCATTGAATCGGAGTGAACCAGTTGTTTCACTCAAATCGGGTGAGCCAGTTGTGTTCGGCATTTTACTTGCTTTAGTTTATTATCAAATGAAGCAATAACTACACTAAGTTCTTTATTGCTTTGCACTTCTACCGACTTAGGGGCTCAGGACTACCTAACTGACCGTAACAAATCCACTCAGAATTTACTTACGTATATAAAATTCTTTTGTCGTTCTGCAAGTACGACAACTACCTATTTTCAAATAAAATAAACACAACAGGTACTTATTCTCAACAAATGCAAATATTGACTCTACAAATACCTCAAAAATCAAAATGTAATAATACACAAAGTAGTTTATTACAATTTTGAAAACTAAATTTTGTCGGTTTAAAAGGCATAACTGGAATGAGAGGGTTTAAGTATTAAAAAAATATTTAAATCCCAGCGTTTGCCACCAAAATATGTAACAGGTACGGTCGCCTAGGACGAAATCTAATACCTGACATACAAGGGGTGCTTAGAAAATTTACTTGACCCAAAGTAATCCACTAATTATATTAATGCAAGACTTATTAATTAACGAAGGTCGCTGCCACCACTATCACGAATTTATTGGTCTGCCGCGATAGAAGCAGACAAATGAAAATGATGACAGACACGGCAGTCTTTCGACAAAATTTATATGTGACGGTATTGCCAAAATACCTTAATTCGCAACAGGAATAACTAGAAGTTTCTAAATTCAAACAGAACTGCTCAATACAACAATTTATTTACACACAATTATTAACAACGAACTTAATAGTACTTAACTACTCTTGTGACATGGGAGAACGATACTAACAATTTGGACTCTCAACAATTAATATAATAAAAATAGGACGACCTCAGAGTTGCTATGCTATCAGCCTAGGTTCAACACCTCACACTACTACTACCAAAGTAATAATGTTAATTCTACTTACTATTCATCACTGGTCAGCCTCGGATGAAGCACTTTATTAGTTTATATTATAAGACTCTGCAGTTAAAAATAGTAAATGAATTAAAATACTTAAAATTAATTAAGTTCGATCTGGACTCGAACGACGACGGCTTCAACATAGAACACAAAAATATCTAAAGTCACAAAGACAATTTAGTTATCAAAATTTAGAAAGATTCGCAACACTGACACAAGAAGATCACTCAGATCTGTTCAGTTTGAAGTCAGCGGAGAGAATTATTTTAGATAAAATTATGTGGAAGGAACTCCGCATAATTTTACCCCTACTTTTCCCAATATGGGGGTGTTTCTTACACCCTCATTGGTCATCTCAAATATTCTACAGCGTTAAATCCATTAACTGACTCCTGTCCGAGCGGCAACGCTGGAAGACGCAAAAAAAATCTCTAACGGACATTTTGAGACCTCCAAGTATTTGCCGCCGGACGCTGTCAATCATGAAATGTGATCTTAACATTGCTTTCCCATTGTATTCTCAAAAACTGCCCTTTTCTATTTAGCTTTTAAAATTTATAGCTTCCTTAACCCCATGTAGTACCGTTTACTTTAATGCTCTCAAATGTTCCAACGAAAAGCAATCTTATAACCTTACTAAAATCTGTTTTTACAATACTATGTTTTTCAACCATTGTCCTTTTATAACGCCAGCTGCATGTACAGCTGACCTATAACTTAATTTATTTAAATAATTTCCTCTAAAACGAGGAGCCGCAGAGCGAGCCTGTTACACTAACAATATACAACGTATTCATTAAAACGACACCCGAATATTGAATGTTTATTATCTAAATGGTCCCACGTTTTGGTCACTTATGCATGTCCAATTTTTGAAACCATCCATAGTTTGATCCTAAAGCATGAATATGAATGTTTTAACAAAAATATTTATTTTAAGAATAGGTATAATCTGACTTTATTTTTGTAAAAAATCATATAAATATTTTCTTCCGCGCCCGAATTTTATAATTCTTCATTATATTTTAGCTAAAAGAAAACATTGCAATAAGAAAATTGCTATTTCAAGTGTGGTAGGTATTCTAGAATCCAGCCCATGTAGCTTACAATATACAACGTATTCCTTAAAATGACACACGAAAATTTAATGTATATTATCTGATTGGTACCATGTTTTGGTCACTTTTGCATGTCCAATGCTAAAATTATCTATAGTATAGATAATAAGGCATGAATATGAATGTTTTAACAAAAATATCCATTTCAAGGATAGGTAAATTCTGACATAATTTTTGTAAATAATCATATAAATATTTGCTTTCGCGCCCGAATTTTATAATTCTCCATCATATTTTAGCTAAAAGAAAACATTACAACAAGAAAATTGCTATTTCAAGTGTGGTAGGTATTCTAGAATTTAGTCCATTATACTCACAATATACAACGTATTTATTAAAATGACACTCGAAAATTGAATGTATAGTATAGATCCTAAAGCATGAATATGAATGTTTTAACAAAAATATCCATTTCAAGTATAGGTAAAATCTGACTTTATTTTTGTACAATATCATATAAATATTTGCTTCCGCGCCCGAATTTTATGATTCTTCATCATATTTTAGCTAAAAGAAAACATTGCAACAAGAAAATTGCTATTTCATATATATATATAACGGTTTATAACGTTCTCCGACGTCTTCCGGTTTCCAATCTCCAACTTTCTCTATCCATCCAAAGATCTTCTTCTAATCCTCTTTCTCTACATTCTGTATCGATTCCTTCTCTCCAACTTAGTCTAGGTCTTCCTCGTTTTCTTCTACCTTGTGGTTTCCATTTTATTATTTGTTTTGGTAGCCGATCATCATTCATCCTTTGTACATGGCCATACCATCTTAGTTGCTTTGTTTTAATTTCTTCCGTTATGGTATGCGTAACTCCCATGATCTCTCTTATTCTCTTATTTGTAGTTCTCTCTATCCTTGATTTTCCTGCCGCTCGTCTCCAAAAATCCATTTCCGTAGCTTCCAACTTTTTTTCCGTTGTTTTCTTTAGTTGCCATACCTCACTACTGTACGTTATTATGCTTTTCACAATAGTGTTATATATTCGTTGTTTGTTTGTTTTGGATATACTTTGGTCCCATAATATGCTATTCATTATCGCAATCGCTTTACGTCCCTGGGTATTTCGCTCTTTGATTGCCTCGTCTAGCATGCCGTCGTCTGTGATTTTCAAGCCTAAATACTTATAATTTTCGCAGTATTTTATATGGTGCCCGTCTTCTAAAATCAGATCTTTTTTCTGTCCCCCTATACACATATATTCTGTCTTCTTCAAGTTTACTTCTAGGCCTCCTTGTTTATATTCTTCTATCAGCTTCCGAGTCATATATTCCAGATCTTCGTAATCTTGTGCAATTATTATCTGGTCGTCAGCAAAGCATAATGTGTATAGCGTTTTTTCGTTAAGAGGTATACCCATACTCCCACATTTCCTTTTCCACATTTTTAGAACTTGCTCTAAGTAGATCTTAAAAAGGGTCGGCGAGAGACAGCATCCTTGTTTTAGTCCTTTGTTGACTGTGAATCCTGTTGATACGGCATTTCCTTGCCTGATTTTTGCTGTGGTGTTTTTATATAGACTTTTAACTGCCTTAATCAAGCCTACGTTAATGTTTGTTCTTTCCAGTGCTTCCCACAATTTTGTGTGTGGGATACTGTCGTACGCTTTTTTAAGATCGACGTATAATAGATGTAGTTCTTGATTATAGGCAAGTTTTTTCTCTATTAGCTGAGAGATACAGAAAAGGTGATCTACTGTCGATCTGCCTGCTCTGAAGCCCGCCTGTTCTTCTGCTTCCATATCACTGTACTCTTGTTCTATTTTTTCTTTTAATACCTTTCCATAAATTCTGCTAATTGTACTAGTCACCGCAATACCTCTGTAATTTTCC
This sequence comes from Stenolophus ochropezus, assembly GCA_035578165.1. Taxonomy (NCBI): domain Eukaryota; kingdom Metazoa; phylum Arthropoda; class Insecta; order Coleoptera; family Carabidae; genus Stenolophus; species Stenolophus ochropezus. The sequence goes on from JAQOWZ010000141.1 coordinate 182,287, forward strand.
GGTTTGTCTTTAGGTCCTTTTTTGTGGATCGCCGTTATAAGAGATGTCCTCCATTCTTGTGGAGTTTCCTCATTATTAAGGCAATTTTGGAACAATTTTTTAAGGTTCTCATATAATTTGTCCGTGCCACCTTTAATTAATTCTGCGGGGATATCGCCTGGGCCTGCTGATTTCCCGTTCTTCAGTGAACGACATACATGTTTCACTTCCTGTATGCTTATTCTGATTGGAGAAGCTACCGTTTGTACTATTTGAGTTTCAAGATTTTCTTGGAACTCTGTTCTATCTTCAGTTAGTAGTTCGCTGAAATACTTATCCAAGTTTTGGAGTGTTATTGGTGAAGTAATTTCTTTCTTGTTCTCCTGGCGTAACGATTTGAGTAGTTTCCAGCTTTCACTACTTCTTGTACCTCCTAAATAGGTGTTTATTCTGTTGCAGTTCTTTTCCCAAGCTTCATTCTTTTTTTGAATAATTTTTCTTCTAGTTTTAGCCTGGGCTTCTTTGTATATAATTTTGTCCTTGTCCTTTTTACTACTTAAATATTTTTGATATTTTTCTCTTTTTTCTTCTATTTGTTTCTCTACTTCTTCGTCCCACCAATAGGGTTGGGATCTCTTATTTTTTTCGTAATATCCCAGAGCTTCGTGAGCTGCTGCATGTAGGCAGATTTTTATTTGTTGGTAATGTTCTTCCGTGTTACTGAAATTGATGTTTTCTAGCTTTTCATCCAATCTTTTCTTGAACAAGAATTTTACGCTCTCCTGTTCTAAGCTATTTAGATTATATCGTGGCACCTCTATTTTTGCCTTCTTGTCATTCTCGTGTTGTGTGTTCCCTTGTTTTCTCGGAAACAAAATTTTTGATTTCAGTAAGTGGTGGTCGCTGCCACATGTGGCTCCTCTGTGAACCCTTACATCATGTATTTTTATATCTCTTTTTTGTTTTACAATCATGTAGTCTATAATGGACTTTAGGTTTCTCGTGCTTTGTGTCCATGTATATTTGTGTATCCAGCGGTGTTGGAAGAAACCATTTGTGATTTGCAAGTCATTTTGTTCACATAATGCAATAAGTCGTTTGCCGTTGTCATTTGTGGTATCTTCACCATATTCTCCTACCACATCGTCTTGTTGTTTCTTTCCCGTTCTGCTGTTTAGATCTCCTAATATTATTATTTCTCGTGAGTTTCCATTTTTGGTTATTTCATTGTGTAACTGCTCAAAAAATTCATCCTTATTTTTAACGAGCTCGTCATCATTTACAGCATATACTCCAATAATTGTTATTTTATGATCATGAAGGGATAAATTCATCGTGATTAATCTTTCACTTATTGCTTCCCATGTTTTGATATATTTTCTGAATTTTTTAGCGATTAGTATCGATACTCCTTTTTGGGCTCTTTTATCTTTTGGGATTCCACTATAGAAGTGATCGTAATGCCCAAGATTTTCTGAACCCTGACCTTTTTTCTTGGTTTCCGTAAGCACTGCTATATCTATGTTCAATATTTCTAATTCTTTGGTTACTTCATTAATTTTTTTTGAGAGACCTTGTACGTTCCATGTACTAAAATTCATAATCCGCTTTCGTAGCTTAGTTCGAAATCCGTTTTCCTGTCCTGTCCGAGGCTGGAGATTGGGTTTTTTAACATTTTTTTCTTTTTGCAAGTATCGAGGAGTTAGCCCGATGACTTAACCCCCAACTTGGAGGGCCAGGGTTTTATTTCAGAGTAGTCCTTCTCTTATATGAGTTGCTTCCACCACAGCTAAGGAGTCTCATCTACCCCGCCTGTTGGTCCGCGGGAGGTATTTGATTTCCCTCCTACCCCCTATATCTAGGAGGCTTCCCCCTATCCGCCACCTGGGGACGCGCCCTCTAGGGGTTACAGGCTTCCCCCGAGGGAAATTGCTATTTCTAGTGTGGTAATTATTCTAGACTCCAGCCCATGTTGCTTACAATATACAACATATTCATTAAGGATAATTAAAATCTGACTTTAGTTTTGTAAAAAATCATATAAATATTTGCTTTCGCGGCCGAATTTTATAATTCTTCATCATATTTTAGCTAAAAGAAAACATTGGAACAAGAAAATTGCTATTTCAAGTGTGGTAGGTATTCTAGAATCCAGCGCATGTTGCTTACAATATACAACGTAGTCATTAAAATGACACTCGAAAATTGAATGTATAGTATAGATCCTAAAGCATGAATATGAATGTTTTAACAATAATATCTATTTTAAGAATAGGTAAAATCTGACTTTATTTTTGTAAAAAAATCATATAAATATTTGCTTCCGCGGCCAAATTTGATAATTCTTTATCTTATTTTAGCTAAAAGAAAACATTGCTACAAGAAAATTGCTATTTCAAGTGCGGTAGGTATTCTACAATCCAGCCCATGTAGCTTACAACATACAACGTATTCATTAAAATGATACTCGAAAATTGAATGTTTGTTATTTGATTGGTACCACTTTTTGGTCACTTTTACATGTCCAATGTTAAAAATCATCCATAGTATAGATCCTAAAGCATGAATATGATTGTTTTAACAAAAATATCCATTTCAAGAATAATCAAAATCTGACTTTAATTTTGTAAATAATCATATAAATATATGCTTCCTCGCCCGAATTTTTTAATTCTTCATCATATTTTAGCTAAAAGAAAACATTGCAACAAGAAAATTGCTATTTCAATTGTAATAGGTATTTTAGAATCCAGCCCAAGTAGCTTACAATATACAACGTATTCATCACAATGACATCAGAAAATTGAATGTTTATTATCTGATTGGTACCACGTTTTGGTCACTTCGGCATGTCCAATGCTTAAAACCATACATAGTATAGATCCTAAAGCATGAATATGACAAGAAAATAGAATTTCAAGTGTGGTAGGTATTCTATAACCCAGTCCATGTAGCTAACAATATACAAAGTATTCATTAAAATGATATCCGAAATTTGAATGTTTATTATCTTAATGGTACCACGTTTTGGCCACTTTTGCATGTGCAATGCTTAAAACCATCCATAGTATAAATCCTAAAGCATGAATATGAATGTTTTAAAAAAATTATCTATTTTAAGAATAGGTAAAATCTGACTTTATTTTTGTAAAAAATCATATAAATATTTGCTTCTGCGACCGAATTTTATAATTCGTTATCTTATTTTAGCTAAAAGAAAACATTGCAACAAGAAAAATGCTATTTCAACTGTGGTAAGTATTCTATAATCCAGCCCATGTAGCTTACAATATACAACGTATTTATCAAGAATAGGTAAAATCTGACTTTCATTTTGTAAAAAATTATATAAATATTTGTACCCGCGTCCGAATTTTATAATTCTTCATCATATTTTAGTTAAAAGAAAATATTGCAACAAGAAAATTACTATTTCAAGTGTGGTAGGTATTCTAGAATCCAGCCCATGTAGCTTACAGTATACAACGTATTCCTTAAAATGACACCCGAAAATTTAATGTATATTATCTGAATGGTACCACGTTTTGGTCACTTTTGCATGTCCAATGCTAAAATTATCCATAGTATAGATAATAAAGCATGAATATAAATGTTTTAGCAAAAATATCCATTTTAAGAATAAGTAAAATCTGAATTTATATTTGTAAAAAATCATATTAATATTTGCTTTTGCGCCCGAATTTTACAATTTTTCATCATATTTTAGCTAAAAGAAAACATTGCAACCAAAAAATTGCTATTTCAAGTGGGTAAGTATTTTAGAATCCAGCACATGTTGCTTAAAATATACAACGTATTCATTAAAACGACACCGGAAAATTGAATATTTATTATCTGTTTGGTACCACGTTTTGGTCACTTTTGCATTTTCAATGCTTAAAACCATCCATTGTATAGATCCTAAAGCATGAATATGAATGTTTTAACAAAAATATCCATTTCAAGAATAGGTAAAATCTAACTAAATTTTTGTAAAAAATCATATAAATAATTGCTTCCGCGCCTAAATTTTATAATTCTTCATCATATTTTAGGTAAAAGAAAACACTTCAACAAGAAAATTGCTATTTCTAGTGTGGTAAGTATTCTAGAATCCAGCCTATGTAGCTTACAATATACAACGTATTCATTAAAATGACACCCGAAAATTACATGTTTATTATCTAAATAGTACCACGTTTTGGTCACTTTTGCATGTCCAATGCTTTAAACCACCCATAGTATAGATCCTAGAGCATGAATATGAATGTTTTAACAAAAATATCAATTTCAAGAGTAGGTAAATTCTGACTTAATTTTTGTAAAAAATCATATAAATATTTGCTTCAATAGCAACAAGAAATTTGCTATTTCAAGTGTGGTAGGTATTCTAGAATCTAGCCCATGTAGCTTACAATATCCAACGTATTCATCAAGAATAGGTAAATTCTGACTTTATTTTTGTAAAAAATCATATAAATATTTGATTCCGCGCCCGAATTTTATAATTATTTATCATATTTTAGCTAAAAGAAAACATTGCAACAAGAAAATTGCTATTTCAAGTGTGGTAGGTATTCTAGAATCCAGCCCATGTAGCTTACAATGAACAACGTATTCATAAAAATGACACCCGAAAATTGCATGTTTATTATCTGATTGGTACCACGTTTTGGTGACTTTTGCATACCCAATGTTTAAAACCATCCATAGTATAGATTCTAAAGCATGAATATGAATGTTTTAACAAAAGTATCCATTTCAAGAATAGGTAAAATCTTACTTTATTTTTGTAAAAAATCATATAAATATTTTCTTCCGTGCCCGAATTTTATAATTCTTCATCATATTTTACCTAAAAGAAAACATTTCAACAAGAAAATTGATATTTCAAGTGTGGTAGGTATTCTAGAATCCAGCCCATGTAGCTTACAATATACAACGTATTCATTAAAATGACACCCGAAAATTGAATGTTTATTATGTGATTGGAACCACGTTTTGGTCACTTTTACATGTCCAATGCTAAAATTATCCATAGTGTAGATCCTAAAGCATGAATATGAATGTTTTAGCAAAAATATTTATTTCAAGAATAGGTAAAATCTAACTTTATATTAAAATCATATAAATATTTGCTTCCGCACCCGAATTTTATAATTTTTCATCATATTTTAGCTAAAAGAAAACATTGCAACAAGAAAATTGCTATTTCAAGTGTGGTAGGTATTCTAGATTTCAGCCCATGTAGCTTACAACATACAACGTATTCAGTAGTATAGCTAGACACGTTTCGCCTCACTTCCGGTGTTCTCGATGACCGTGGTCATCCACATCGACCATTCTTCAGCTGAAGACATCCGTTATGTTAGTTCTTCACGTACTTCTTGCACAACCCTCTCGAATTCGCACCCCGTTTCATTTCACCCTGTTTTCGAACTCGATGGCCGTGTTCATCCTCACCTACCATTCTTCTTCGCCCGCACTTCTTGCACAACCCTTTCGAATTCATCCACCCTGTATGCTCCGCCCCTATGGCATGCACTCTCCACTTTAGTTGGGGGTTTCCATAGGGTGCACACTCTACTTCAGTTGGAGGTGTCTATGGGGGTGCACTCTCCACCTTAGAATGGAGTGCTCATGGGGTGCACTCTCCACTTCAGTTAGGAGTGATCATGGGTGCACTCTCCACTTCAGTTAGGAGTGCCCATGGGGTACACTCTCCACTTTAGTTAGGAGTGCCCATTGGGTGCATTCTCCACTTCAGTTAGGAGTGACTATTGAATACACTCTACACTTCAGTTATGAGTGTCTTTTGTGGGGTGCACTCTCCACTTCACTCCACTTTAGTTGTCCTGTCATCGCTCGCGCGAAATATGAATTTTTATGATTTTTGATCTGGGATCTGGGTCTGGAATCTGGAATATGAATATTTATGATTTTTGATCTGGGTCTGGCTTTGGAATCTGGAATATGAATTTTTATGATTTTTGATCTGGGATCTGGGTCTGGAATCTGGAATATGAATTTTTATGATTTTTGATCTGGGTCTGGGATCTGGATCTGGGATCTGGATTTGGGATCTGTGTATCTATTATACTATGATTTATGATAAATACTGTGGCGAGTTTGAATAAATGAAAAAAAATACATTTTATATATTTATTTATTTATTTGCGTAAAAACAGTATTATAAATATCTTAAAAACAACAATTACAATTATTCATATTTGTTCATAAATTTAATTGGTATATTATATATGTAACACATTTACATCAACAATAACAGAAAGATTTACATAATATGCATGCCATTCCATCAACTTGTACTTTAGGTATAGGGAAACATTTTAGTTCACAACAATATTCCTCGTTTGTGGTAACTTCTGTGTTGGCGGCTGATGTGGTTGCAGTGGCGATGTTGTTTGTTTGATTATGAATAAATTCACATGAATAATTAAATTTTTGATGTTCTTTTAAAGGGTCATCTCCCTGTATCCATGTGAAGACAGTGGAATAAAAATATAGCAACTCTTAACCTACCCATTTTAATTTAATTTTACAGAAACGATAAAAGTGTTTTTCTCTTGAATATGTCAACAATTTTTTTAATATTTCTTTATTTCTGGGTGCAAAAAATTTTCATTGAACTAATATTTTTTTTAAACATTTTTTCTTATTTTTTAGATGCGACAATTTATTTTATAATACAAATTTATATAAAATTAATTGTATGAAAATTGGGAATTAAAACGTTATATTTTTTACAGTACATATATTTTTTGATAGTTTATTAAATTTGGAAAATATAATTGAAAAAACGTGGAGACGTTGGTCCCACCCCTAAAATTTGGGGATGGTTAAGCCCTGCCACCACGTCAAGGTCTCTCCACTTGGGCAGGGAGCCCTACCCAAACCGCCTAGCGATTCAATAGGCAGAATGGGTAGAACCACCCCGAGTCTAAAACCACGGCCGAGGTGCCTAACAGGTAACAATCTAACTGGCCCTATAACAATACAACCCTGACAACTCATACCAGCTAATGAATCGCATCTGAAAAAAAAGATTAGTACATCCTAACAAATGAGATGAAATGAGTCTGCTTTGGGTAGGAAGAAAAAGGAACGGAGACAGCACACCTGCCGGGATCAGGCCGCCAAGAACCTCATAGCACATCAATGTTTTTTACGCATTAATGCGATGTGGCGCTTGGACGGTGTGTGTCGCCCCAATCACTGACCTAGCCCGTGCAAAGCCTTGAGGGTTTGGGCCTAAACCAGCAACCGTAGGCACCCATAGAGCCCCGACTATTTGTAAGGGTCTATGGGGTGTGAGTCGGAAGTTAAAACATAGCACTTGACGTACTATGTTGAGCAACCTTCCCACCATTCAACAAGCACCAGATGATCGCACTCATACAAACACACCCCTATTTAAATATTTTACACATACATTCCTAATTACAAAATATATTACACATACATTCCTAATTAAATCTTATTGATTAATATCTATAATTTCATTCATATTTTGGGGTGAGGGAGTATGTCTTCATGAAGCATTCTCATCCATTTCTTCCTCAGTCATACGTCGAACACAGAAACAATTCACACATCCCAAAGTATTTCGAGTAGATGCGTTACCACAAAAAACATATCTTTCTGTTCCCCACTCAAGTTGCCATTCATCTTCTTCTTCAAAATGTCTTAGTGGATTCCCAACCCAACAGCGATATCTTCTTATTTCTTCCAACACATTTATTCTATTAGGCGATGGCCAAAAGTAATACAATAAACCTAGCATTCCGTTATTATTCATAAACTGTGCCATAATAGTGTCTAAATCCATTACCCACTTTAGATTCCAACTGTGTACCTGTCCCCGGTACATATAAAAGGTAAATTTGATAATCACCAAGCGAGGATTTTCTAAGACGATGGCAACAATCAACCAACCATTGTTAATCACAAGCCCTGACGTTGAAAAAGTATACACAACCCCATCTAATTGTTCCATCAATCCAATCTTATCAGCGTGAATGAATATGGCAAATGCATTTAAAAACTCTACAGCCATTTCAATCCCAGTGACAGAAACAAATAACATATTTGTAAGTTTTCCCTGTAAATAATAATAGATATGTATTAAGTATATATTAAAGAAGATATTAGAATATGAATAAAGTTTTTATTACATTGAAATATTATACAAAAAAAAAATAGATTGATTACATAAGCATATTATACAGTTTTTTATCTTTTTAATGAAACTTATATACATAACATATGGGAGTAAATGATATATAATATTGAAAAAAAATATTTAATTTGTTTCAGAAAAACAAATATTTATTAAATTGTTGTTTTTCTCAGTATGAAAATATAATTTTTTTATTTCATTTATTTGTTCCTCATTTAATTGATTAAAGTTTGCGGAAAAAAATGTTTTGAAATCACTGGTTTGAACAATTAATCGTGCCCCATACTTTGTGTTAATAATTTTGGCTGAATTAATTTTATATTTTTGTTTTTTTTCCAACTCTGTCAAATTAATGGTTGGTAATTGATAATCTGCTGATCCCAACTGGTTGAAGTATGATTAAGTATTAGAAGCCATTTTATTTCTAAATTAAAAAAATAATTAAAATTCCAGCTCTAATATTAATAAATTTAAAAAATTTAAAAAAATAAGTAATTTAATATTTCATTTTCTATTTTATCTAATTTTTCCAACACTTTTTGTCTAAATATTTCTTCTTCTTTATTCTTCTTTGCTATATCGTTTTCCATACAATCTATTTTTTTTTTGTAAATATTTTTTAATAAATACATTTGTGCCTTTAAATTTTCCATCTATTAAACATAAATATTTAAATTAAATTTATAATAAATTATTTAAATAAATAAATAAATAAAAAATTTACTACTTACGGTTGTTACACAAACCACACACAAACACAGAAATTTTTAGATCTGTAATGAGTAGTAGGAGGAGCTGTAATGAGTAGTAGGAGGAGAAAATCTGCACTTTTAAAGCGAACAATATCTTTTGCGATTAATGTTATCATAGGTATGGAGTGGTGGAATAAACTTCTTTTAAGATTTTTTTTACTTCAATATGTTATAAAATGTATATAAATATTAAATTAGAAGACTAGTTATTTGTAGAAATAGATAGAAAACAGGTACAATAATGATCGAACACCGTTGGAGCATTTTAAAAACTGATTTGACTTTCATAATAGAAAATATTATAATTACTGTTAAGCAGTAAGACATCAATTGACTTCTATTTGTTTCTTTGGTAAATATATATATATAGGAATTCAGGGTATAAGTTTATAAGTACATAAATATATTTAGTAAAAATATTTATTTTTTTTAAAAATAGTACATATTACTAACAATTATATAAATGACTTATTCTATGTAACAAATTTTTTAGTTGTTTAAACACACTTATTTTAACACATTCTATATTAAACAAAGATAAATCAAATTTTCCTGCCTTTACAAGTTTATTGGTAAATTCATTAAACGAATAGTAATTTTTGTTTTTGAAAAAATAGATTAACCCATCAATGTAACGAAATACTCCATCAATATTTGTAGGTATTTCTGGAAATTTCTTATAAACATATGAATTTTCTTTAATAGCTAAATTACATTCGTTTAATTCAGAACAAAATGTATTACTATAAAAAATAAATGTATGACCTTTATATGAATTGAATATACCTGTAATATTATTTATATTTGGTAAGGATATATAATTTTCTATTTCAAATGATGGAAACTTAATATTATAAATTTTATCAGCAACAATTACAATATTACCGTTTGGTCTCTGATAAATTGCTGCAATGTCACAAAAATTTTTAATAAACGATATCCATGTTTTCAAATGAACAGGTTTGTAATTAAAAGTATTATCTAACAAATTTTTTATCCATACCCATTCATTATATATTATATATAAATTTTCTTTAATAACTAAAAATTTATTTAATTTTTCGTTAAAGTTGCAAATATTTGGTATTTTAGTGTCATCCTCCTCCTCATCGTTCTTCGTTGTTTGTGTAGTAACAGGAGTAGTAGTAGTATACTGCATGATTTTTGTTGTATTTAATATTTTAGTAAAACGAGTACCATATAAACTCCGAATTATCTTTTGGTCTATATTACTTAAGACAGGTGTATTATTATTATTATTATTATTATAAAGCACATTATAATTATATGTAGCATACATAATTGATTCTTCATCATATATGTATCCTAAACCAATAACATGCCCAATTACATGCACCGCAACTTTAAAAAATTTATAATAATCGTTATCTGAATAACGTAACTCATAATCCCAATTTTCATCTATGTCAAAATGAATTTCTATAGGTGATTGTTGATAGTTAGGTAAATTTGCATGTGCTAATACTTTTCCACGTCCATCGAAAACATCAGGGCAATATTGATAACTATTTACTTTTAAATGTTTTCCTCTTCCAAATGAAATACGTATATTTGGATTGTAAATATCTCTAGTAAAATTTATATCTGCTACTTTAGACCACATTTTTAACGCTTGTTCTAGTAAATAGTTTTGTCGTGCAGACATATGATATGAATTCCATCTTTCTAATTTATTACGCCATTTTATGTTATTATTAAGAGCGTGTAAATTATCTGGAACACCACATCTTGGACGTTGCATAAATGTGAATGTTTCATTGTTCATTGTTCCATTTCCATGTAAACCAAATTTTTGTTGATATAAGTTTAAAGCATGCTTGTACTCAAATGATTCCAAATTTGAACTATTTTCATTGGTGAAATTTAAGTAACCATAAATATTCAAATATACTATGATTTCAGTTTCGTCAAATGTGTAAACATATTGTGTAAATAAAATAAATATTAAAGAGAGCACCTTCATATTACAACAGTTAATAAATAACTAAAGTATTTTTTCAAAAACATATCTTTTAAATAGTTTTAACAATACCTGTCAATGGGGTGTACTCAACTAATTTGTCATGTAACATTAAACAGTATGCTATTGTTAAAGCTGGAAATATTTCCATTGCTTTAAATTGTAATTTAATATCAACCGTAGAAGATTTAAGTTTCTCACTTTGTTTTGAGCAGTCAATTACAATTAAAGGTGCAGTTTCCTTAAAAGATTTCCAATTTAGTAAGGGGTAACTAGTTTCGTTATAATATGACGCTTGAAACTTAGTATACATTTCATATAGTATTAAGTATTGATTCTTTTCAAAATTAATATTCATGTTTTCATAGGGGCACGTTTCAGAGTTTAGAATTAACTTGATATTTCTAATTTTACAATGATTAAATTTGCTAATATCAGCATTAAACTTACTTCTATAATCTGTTTGAAAACCAATAATAATATATCGAGGAGTTTCTAATTGACTATATGATTTTATTTGCCATGTTTGTAGTGATGTAACTTGTAACACTGGAAACTCATGTAAATCCCAACTTCTAAATGGTATATATAAGGAGTTATTTTTGTTATTAACAATTTTTAATAAATTAAATTTTTCCTCATCATTTGGATAAATATGTTTGATACGCCACTGTATTTTATTTATCTTAATTTTTAATTCTTGTTGACTAATATAGACGTTACTGTCATTTCTAGCACGTATTAAAACAAGTTCTTGCTTGGCATTCACTATAACTTTCTTAAAATCTTCTGCGAAACCCAAAAGCAGTTTTAGAGGTATCGAAACTATTAATTCTCCAGTGTCATTAATAATATTGTCGTTGTACCATCCCGCAGTTTCATATATTGATTTTTCATTAGAATTCATTGAAACATACGCTTTCATTGTACTGCAAATACCAACATTCTTTACTTTATCTATTTCCATGCCAAATAATTCATATCGTATTTGATCAAACAGGTGTGCAAAACCGTTATTAGCTAATTTAGCCTTGATAGGAGTTTTTCCATCCTTTTCTAAAAAATTTCCTTCTATTACAATGTAACTATCGTGGGGTACTGTGTAAATATCTTGATAATGTATAGGTATTCGAATTTCATCATTGTTCTCATACTGTGTGGGTGCATATGGATCATAAGTATGTAATTCTTCACGCCTAATAGCAGTACTGAATCTCACACCCTCGTTAATGTTTAATAGCTCATTCATTGTTCTTTTTTTGTCTTTTTCTTTAGTTTTAAACCGAGTGATTGCAGAAAGTTTATATTTTTACGTGTTAACGAGTATGCAGTTGAAAAAGAATTGAATTTATTTGAAATTTTCTTCTTATTATATACTTTACAGGTATTAAAATTAATACCCATAATTTATACTTTTTTTAAATGCAATCTGATTGTAACTTCTTCACCCCTAAAATCTACCAATTGTCCGTTTTGATCAACAATACGTAAAGTTATGTTGTTTATAGTTCGAACGTTCACAGGTAAATAAATAATATTTTCTGGTGTCTCTATTATTTTATAGCCTGGGGGGACGGAAATATTGAACTCATGAATTGTGTGAACTAATTCGTTATTTCTATATGCTCCATTAACAATATTACACTCAATTGCTATTGTATTTACTTTCATTATGTTAACAGGAAAATCAGAAGTATGAATTACATTTGGTATCAGTTTTCGTTTGGAAAAACCCAGTAATTCACGAATACTATCATGGGGTTCAAAATTTATTTCACAGGTAGTTGCAATTTCACATTTTAAAGTAGTTAGCCTTAATTGTTAGTAAATTTTCTTTTTGTCTTTTCTTAATTTCATTCTGATAGTTTAAAATTTTATCAAAATTGTCATCCGCACTGGGGTCACCAATTTTCAAACGTAAAAAGTAATTTATATCATTAATTTCATAATTACCTGTGGGTAATTCTATTACATCATAATTGTTATTTTTATTACTATTATTATTTTTATAATAAAATTTATTATTTGATTCATTTATATTTGGTACTGAATTATATGTACTAAAATTAATTACACCTATTACATAGTGTTCATTATTGTTTAATTCAATAGGTGTGAAAAAATCTACACTTAGTATATCTGATTTTCCCGATAATGTTATCGTTCTCGACATTTTGAGTAAAATGAATTAAACTAAAGTGTTTATTGTTTATATACAAATTTTAAACTTAAATGACCACATTGAAATGAGTCATAACTCTGATCAGAATTGTAATTGTATTTTATTTTTACATTATTACCAAAGTATTTTATTAATTCAAGGGGTGGGGGTAATTTACCAAAACTATCATAATACATAACAGAATTTCCATTTTTTCTATAAGCAACCCAATGAGTTCCAGATCCATCAAAATTATCTAAATTAATGATAGCGTTTTCATACTTTAATGGATTTTTAGGTAATTTATTGCGCATGTAAATACCACGAAAATTTGGAATTTTGTGTGTGTACTTTAATAAATCGTGATTTGTCAACGCACGAATAGGTAATTTTTTTAATGTTTTTTTTCTTCCTTCTCTTTTGGGTTTTTTTTTTTCAGAATGACCACTACCATATTTATAGGGTTTCAAATATAATCCTGAACCACCCAACATTTTTTTCACACCATGCAATGCAACACCAGTGGCGGCGCCCGCTAATATTGCCTTACCAATTAAGGGTAATAACGGACACAGTAATGGTACAAATCCTCCCGTTTTCACCTGCTTTCTGCGTTTTACACGACTTCTACGTTTATTACAACCCATTCCAAATTTTCTCTTTAATTTCATAGAATTTTTTACAATCCAAGCTGCACGCTTTTCACCTGCAGATGCACTTTTTGATTTAATTCTTGATATCGCAGCTTCTTGTAATATTTTATCTGCTATATGCCGATCTTCTAAATTATTACTTTTAGAATATGCTATATCATGTTGTTTACAGGCTGCATCCAAAGCATTAATACCTGGATCACCTCGGGTTAATCATTTTGTAAATTTGTACCTGGTCCGCAATATTGGTATCCAGGTACGTATACTTCAAAAGGTAATTTATTTATAACAGAATTGATTAAACCCTGTCCGCTGTGATGTGTAATCATGAAGAGTTACAAATCAAATGAATATAAATAAAGAAGTTTTCTTCTATTTATATCAATTATGTAACATAACTCTGAACAGAATGCATTTCAAACACCAAAATAAAAGTTTAAACGTTGATAATTTTGATATAAACACCAATAATATTAATAAAAAGCATGGTGATTTATTACCAAATACTATTTGATGTATAATTTGCGGTCCCTCTAATTGTGGTAAAACAAATGTCATTCTAAGTTTATTAACTAATAAGAATGGATTAAAATTTGAAAATATTTACTTATACTCAAAGCCACTAAATCAACCAAAGTATAGATTTTTAGAAAATTGCATATCACGTGTTAAAGGTATGAGATTTTTTCCCTATACAGATAACAGTGAAATTGTTAAACCGCAAGATTCAAAACAAAATTCTTTTTTCATATTCGACGATATTGCATGTGATAAACAAGACTGCATGAGGGAATATTTTAGTCAAGGACGTCATAATTCAGTTGATTGTTTCTATCTTTGTCAGACATATGCTCGTATACCTAAACATTTAATACGAGATAATGCAAATTTAATAATACTTTTTAAGCAAGATGAAAAAAATTTACAACATGTGTAATTGTAATACTGACATGACTTTTCAAAAATTTAAAGATTTTTGTTCTTACTGTTGGAATAAGAAGTACGGATTTGCTGTTATCGATAAAGACAGTGATTTGTTAAACGGTCGTTATAGAAACGGATTTGATAGTTTTCTGAAAAAAATTTAATATGCACTATAAAAGTCATATATATGATATATTGTACTTAGTTACATAATAAACATTACCAAGTAAAGAACTAAACAAAGAATGGAGAAAAGTAAGCAAGGTACACTTAAAAAAATTATACGTGTAAGTAAAGATATAAGAAGTAAATATCAAAGTTTAAAACGAGGTCAAGTTGAATCTGAGCATGAGCTTGCCAAAACATTCAAGCCAATCACAGAACCTTTAGAAGAATTAGTTAAAAAAGAAGAAATAAAATTAGAATTACCAGATAACCTGTCACCTGTAAAACAATCACCTGAAAAAAGTCATGAAGATACATTTTATTCTACATTTACGCCTACAAGAAGTTCTAAAAAACGTAAAGTGATCAGGACACCTTTTCAAACACCAAGGACAACACCATTTGTACTTGACAGCGAAATTATAGCGGAAACAGATGGTGAAGAATCACCCACAAAAATTATACAAGATCATTTGGAAAAATCTATTGAAACACGTGAAGAATTGAAAGATTTGTTGGGTAACATTGCTGCAGAATATTTTAAATTCTACTTAACTTCAAATGGAGATTGGATGATTGGAAATTCAAAAGTTGAAATTGCCAATAATGATTTAAAGATAAAAGATAAATGGTATGAAGGTAAACCTGGTCTATATGAGTTGCTTTTCAAAAAAAATTATAAAAATTATACTGAAGAAGATCAAAAAAATTACATTGATATAGTTCTAAATACAAGTGCACACAGATATGGTTATAATGAGTTAAATAAACTTAACAATAATCGAAGTAAAAAATACAGAGATATTATTAAACCTACCATTGAAGCGGGCGGTGGAGGAGAGAAAATTAGGAGTTATTCTCTTACAGACACTACTACAGGATATGGTATTTTACCAAAATATATGAGTGTTACACCCAATCACCGTGAATATATTTACTGGGATAATCCCAACGAACTTGTTGAAAGACTACAATTGTTAATTGCTTCCAAAGAGGCTGGTCACACTGGACATGATAATGAATTTTTTTTAATTATAGAAGAGTTGCGTGAAGCTAATATAATTGAATAGTTGCTGTTACACAGTGTGTATATGTACAGTTATACTTATAGCAATGAATAAAAACAAAGAATTATTATCAAAAATTGATAATTATTTATTAAACCTTAAACATTTAAAATATATAACTGAAATGTATTGTATAACTAAAGGGATAACACAACTTTATTTAGAACATAATAATACTAATAATAAAATGGTAAATAAATCGTTTAAACAAATATGTGAAGAAATTAAACCAATTCTGTTAAAAATAGAAGAATTAAAACAGTATATGGAAGACTTTATAAGAATAATAAATTTAAACAAAAACAAATGTAATAAAACAAAAAGTTATAAAAGGAAACGTGAACATAACGAACATACAATAATAAAAAAACGCAAAAGAAATTATAAATAATATCATGTATAAATGTAGCTTGTAAAAAATAATCAGAAATGTGTGGTTCATTAGTTTTCCTTTGATTAACACGTGTTTACAACTAACTTGTTAACAGGAACCTGAGGTTTGATAAAGTATTTACAGAAAAAATATGGTTAGTTATTTTTCTCTACTGATTAACATAAACTAATATAAAATGTGTGCATAGAGCTAACATTTCATTATAACATGAACTGAACAGCCACCGTTGTCGTTGCTGATTCCTCCAGTTACTACAAACAAAAGAAGGGTAAGTAATATTTGTATATTTATATTAAATTTTTATTTTATAAATTGATTTTTTTATTAGAAATAATGTATTCTGCTGCGGCTGTTGAGAAGCTAAATCTCCTTGGACGATATCCAAGCAAAAATATAATAAAAATTAAAGACTTAGAAGAAAATACACCATACTTCATTAAAGAAGCTCGCTATGTGTTTACACAATTTGGACGCTCGATACTACTAGACATGGGTGAATTCGTAATATTTCTACCAAAACGTTTCAACACGTTGGAGATAGATGAAGTGGAGTCGTTATTCCCAACACAATATTTGTTTGTACGAAAAAATGAGCTAGATAACATTGAGATTTTCTTCAAAACTAAAAATGAAATGGATTATAATAAAATGTAACAGAATGTTTTTATAAATATATATTTATATATCATATTTATATACATACATATAGGTACATAATGTAATATTTTTACAAAAAAATAAAATATATATGTATATATATATATATATATATATATATATATATATATATATATACAATTTATTTTTATTTATTTTTAACATTCATTGAACATCTTCAATTTTATTAAAATCAGGATACATTTTTTTGTTAATTTCATTAATTTGATTTTGAATACCTTTTTTAATTAGTTCATATATAGTTTTATTAATATTTTCTTGTAAATTATGTATATTACGCATATTAGTTTTTAAAATATCTGAAATTATATTGATTTGACTTTGAATTTCTATTTTTTTGATTTGTTACAGTGACGTGTTGTTGTATTTGGTTTTCATTATTTAAACATTTTTGTTGCAAATTTTTCATATTTGTTTGTTGTGTATGCATGTTAGTTTCAAAAATATTTTTAATTTGATTTACTTGATTTTGAATGTCTTCTTCTATTTTATTATTTGTTATAGTGATTTGTTCTTGTATAGTTTTATTTACATTATTAAAATATGTTAAATATTTGTTATCTAACGTAATAATTTCTTCTTTTATTTTATCAAATTCCTCAAATTCACTATAAACCATAATGAGTTCTTGTTGTAAAATTCTATTTACATTACTAAAATTTTCTTTGTATCTGTTTTGGAACTTAATAATTTCTTCTTTAATTTTATTATTTGTTGTAGTCAATTGTTCTTGTATTTTGAGTTCTTCTATTTTTCTTTCTTTATTTAAATTTATATTTAAGTTTTTAAAATTTGTTGAATATTTGTTGTCTAACTCAATAATTTTTATATTTAAATTATTTATAAGTATCAAAAATTTGTTTTGTAAGTTTGTAGATAACACAGTAGGCTTTAGTTCAGAACATTGCCCAAATTTGTTGACGTTCATTTTGATAATGACTAACTTTATATTAAAACAATCCATTTTATATTATTAAATAGTCAACATTTTCTCCTCCTCTTCTATGTAATACTTGTTCAGGAATAAGTTTCCCCCAATCTTCGTAAAATACAGTATGTTCTAGTATAACGTAACTTGTACACACTGTCTCCTCCACATTTTCAATGTGAATAATATGATAATCTTTAAGTGATTGTCTATATCTACATACACTATACGCTTCTCTATTTTTAAATAAAACTATAATATATGAATTAGGGCTAAAGTCATTCACTTTAATTTCTATGTTATCTAATATTTCATCTGTACTATATGGCAGAAACACAAGATGGTGGTATGCAAAACACATTTTTTATATGTTTACTATTCAACATACAAGTTAGAAAATAATATATATAATATAATAATTTTTCATTTACTTTATATGTATATGATTTTTGATAAATTAACTTTTATTTTATCTATACTTTCAAAATGTCTGATTTATTGATCCAAGAATTATGGGCATTACTGAAACCAAGCCATTTAACAAACACTTGATCACCTTTTCTACGTAATACTTTTTCTACAAGGTAATCATTTGGATAATTTGTTTTTTTTTACTCAAATTCGTAAAAACCACCTTCAATTGGATTATTTTGTAGATCTTTTAATTTGTAAGTAATCGGGTTTGTACAGTGAACTTTTTCGATTACAAAAATTTCTGTTGACCAATTAGGTTCATACCCCTTTTGAAATATATGTTCATGTTTACTAATTCTTACAAAATCACCTACTTTGTATTTACTTTTGTAACAAATTCTTAATATTATTATAAACATTTTTTAATAAATATTTCTCAACTTTCTTAGTCACGTCAACAGGTTTCATATGTATTGTTCTATGTACTTTATTATTATAGTTATTAATTAAATTTGATAATATTTTTAACCAGTTATGAGATCCCTGATAATTAAAATGACGCCACATATTTGTTTTGAGTGTTCGATTAAACCTTTCACATACAGATGCTTTTAATTTACTATACGTTGAATAATGATTTATATTAAATTTTTTCATTAAACTATTAAACTTAGTATTATAAAATTCTTTCCCATTATCTGTTTGTAAATTGTTAGAACAATATCATCAGCCGATTTTGATTTTATCGGTTCAGCCCAAGCATATTTGGAAAATACATCAATAACTGTTAATAAATATTTATTATTTTTATTTTCCTTAGCATAAGGAATCATTTCTACGAGATCTGCTTGCCATAAATCATCAATTCCCTTCACTATTACACGTCTACGTGGATAATTTCGACAAACTGGTCTATGTAATTCATTTACAATTTGAATTTTAGTCATTATTTGAAATCTATATGTATTTTTTAAAATAAAATACTAGTTTCCATTTCTAGCTACGGACGTATACTAATGAAATATTTACTTTGATAATGAACCACATACAAGTTGATATAAAATTATCAAAACCACAAATTCCTGTTTACAACTCATATATGACGATATTCACAGTGAATTCTCGTAAACAAGAACAAATTTTCTGAAGTAAATATATACATTATATATACACACATTTAAAACTTATCCAAAATCAAAATACAAGAAGTATTCATGTAAGTAATAATATTGACATTAATTAAATAATATAATGATGTTTTCTCTGCTTATTAGTAGGTGAAACCTGTTCAGAGAATAAACAAAAATTATCAATTTCAAGATTAGAAGAAGAAGAAGAAGAAGACAGCAAATAACGTTAGATTATTAAAACTTATCTGATATTATTTTATAAATATAAACAACAAACACCGCTCAATTTTCATCAATTGTTTGAAAGCATTGTTCTGAAGAATAACTATTTTGTGTACCGCTAAACAATGAATACTAGTCTAAGTTCACTTAGTAATCAAACAATAACTCATATTCGAAAAGCAATAAAGTTAATTAAAACCGATGATGAAATTAATAGATGGCGTAAACATTCAAATAAAATAATTTCATTACTAAATAAATATATAAAAAAGAAAGGCTATAAAAATAATAAAGAAAATAATTCATTAAAACTTGAAGCTAATTTAACAATTTTAAAAACATATAAAGAAAAAATTAAAAACTTAAAAACTAAAACTGGATCTGGATTATCTAAAAACGGAAAACCAAAACATAACTTACTATGGCAAGATATAAAATCTGTTTTTCAAAAACGTATTAAAACCGGTGTAATAATAAACAAAGCGGGAATTAAAGATCCTAAAATATTTCTACAACATGCAATTACAATATTTAAAAATATAATAAAGAAAGCATTACAGTCATCAATATTAAAAGTGAATGTTATATTTAGTGGACATTTCATTTCACCAAGTTCAGGTACAAGTGAAATTAAAATATTCAATACAAGAAACGAAGTAATTGACAATTCAACAAACATAAAAGAATGGTATAACGAAAAGGTTTTAGATAAAATAATGAACGATTTAGAAGAGTTTCAAGAACGAGACTCAGGCTGGGCTTTATATGAAGTTCTACACCTGAAAGTAAACATAAACAATTATTCACCGATCACTGCTTCTAGAAAGGGTTATGTATCGTTACCAGCAGACATAAAATTAAAAAGAGCAATTATTAATGTTAACAATGATGACGATTATTGCTTTCTTTGGGCTGTTACATCAGCGCTATATCCAGTACGTAAAAATTCTAATCGTACATCTGCATACCCCCATTTTTCAACAATTCTAAAGTATGATGGAATAGAATTTCCAATAAAATTAAAAAATATTGTGAAATTCGAAGAAATGAATGGACTTAACATAAACATCTACACACTTGAAAAGGTGGGCAAGAAAAAGCATGATGTCGTACCAGTACGTCTAACCAAGTGCAAATATGATAAAACAATACATTTACTGATGATGTATGCCGGAGATGAGGAAGAGGAAGAGGAAGAAAAAGAAGACAGATTCAAGATAATGACAGCATGGATGTTGACATCACTGACAATGTTAGACGACTTAGATCTCTTAAAAATTATCATTTTATGTGGATAAAAAATCTTTCACGATTATTGAGAAGTCAAATTTCAAATAATCGACCATTCTTTTGTGATAGATGTTTAAATCATTTTAGAAGCGAGTGTAGTTTAGAAAAACACAAAGAAACCTGTAGAAATGTTAATGAGTGTAAAATAACAGTGCCCACGGAAGAAAATAAAATATTGAAATTTAAAAACTTTCATCACAAAGAAAAAAGTACCGTTTGTAATATATGCTGATATAGAATCAATTTTGGAAAAAGTTGAAGAAGCACATGGCAAAAATACGGTATATACACAGAAACATGTACCGTTTAGTATTGCGTATTACCTGAAATGTTCATACAATAACTCATATTCAAAATTTAATATTTACCGTGAAGACACTGCATTGACTGGTTTAGAAAAATTAGCTTCTTATCTAACAGATAGTGAAAAGTTGATAACAAGAGCTCATACTGATTTAGAAGAGAAATTTATATTAGTTACAAAAAAAGGTATATTCCCATATGAATATCTAGATAGTTGGGATAAACTAGATGAGGAACAACTACCTAGTATAGACAAATTTTACATTTCACTCAAAGGGGAAAACATATCAAATGAAGACTATCAGCATGCTATAAATGTTTGGAATTTATTTGAAATTCAAAATTTAGGACAATATGCCGATTTATATTTAAAAACTGATGTTTTATTACTAAGTGACATATATGAAAATTTTCGTGAAAGTTGCTTAGAAACATATCAGTTAGATGCATTACACTACTATACTGCACCCGGATTAGCATTTAGTGCCATGTTAAAATGCAGTAAAATTCAATTTTAACAGACATTGATAAATTTTTGTTTATTGAAAAGGGAATCCGGGGTGGAGTGTCACAGTGTTCGAATAGATATGGGAAAGCGAATAATAAATATATGGGGGAGAAATATAATTGTAATGAATCTGACTCTTATTTAATGTATTTTGATGTAAATAACTTATATGGTGCTGCCATGAGTAATTATTTACCCTACTCGGAATTTGAGTGGGTTGATATTTTAGATATATACAAAATAGATTTGATGAATTTAAGTAATTAATCTCCCATAGGCTACATTTTTGAAGTTGATTTAAAGTATCCGAAAGAATTACACAATGATCATAAAGATTTACCGTTATGCCCCGAACATTTTATACCACCTCAATCGAAATTACCAAAGTTAGTAACATATTTGTATGATAAAAAAAACTATGTGATTCATTATCAAAATTTAAAACAATGTTTGAAATTGGGTTTAAAAATATCTAAAATTCATAAAGTTCTAAAATTTAAACAAAGACCATGGTTAAAAACATATATAGATATAAATACAAACATGCGAAAACAATCAAATAATGAATTTAAAAAGAATTTTTATAAATTAATGAATAACGCGGTGTTTGGTAAAACCATGGAGAACGTTCGTAAATATAAAGATATAAAAATAGTTTCAAATTGGGAGGGAAGTTACGATGCAAAATCTTACATACAACAACCAAATTTTCATAGTTGTACCATATTAGATGATGATATTATATTAATAGAAATGAGTAAAAAAAGTATTACTTTTAACAAGGCCATATATGTTGGTTTCTCTATTTTAGACATTTCGAAAACTTACATTTATGACTTTCACTACAATTATATTAAGAAAAATGTTTGTAACAATACAAAATTATTGTACACAGACACAGATAGTCTTATTTACTTATTTAAAAATATTGATATCTATAACGTAATGAAACGAGATATTTATAAATTTGATACTTCTGATTATCCACATAATAATATTTTCAACATACCTCTTGTTAACAAAAAAATTATTGGTCTCATAAAGGATGAAAATAATGGCGAAATTATGACACAGTTTATAGGTTTGCGATCAAAAATGTACACGTACAAAGTCTTGCAAGATGTTAATAGAAAAAATCAATAAAAAAGCAAAGGGCATAACAAAAGCAGCACTCAATACTATAACTTTTAGTGATTACTATAATTGTTTATTTAACAATAAAACTATAAATATAAATCAATGTTCTGTTAGATCTAAGGAACATGTTGTACATACAATAAAACAAAATAAGTTAGCTTTAAGTCCGTTTGACGACAAACGAATTATAAACTATTTATATACAGATACACACCCATGGGGTTATAATTTTCAATAAATATTATCAAAGATAAAATGTGTTAATTATTTACATCACAGCTCTCCCTAATCACCCCAACTAAAAAAACTACGAAGGATGTGGGAGATAGATCCAGATCCCAGATCCAGATCCCAGATCCAGATCCCAGATCCAGATCCAGATCCAGATCCCAGACCCAGATCAAAAATCATAAAAACTTAAATTCCAGATTCCAGACCCAGATCCCAGATCAAAATTCATATTTCGCGATGAAATAGATCCCGGATCCAGATTCTTAACCTGGGGACTGCCAACTAAAGTGGAGTGAAGTGGAGAGTGCATTTCCTACAAAAGGCACTTCTAAATAGAGTGGAGAGTGCACCCCACAAAAGGTACTCATAACTGAAGTGGAGAGTTCACCCCATAGGCACTCCTAACTGAAGTGGAGAATGCACTCCCATAAGCACTCCTAACTGAAGTGGAGAGTGCACCCCATGAGCACTCCTAACTGAAGTGAAGAGTGCACCCAATAGGCACTCCTAAGTGAAGTGGA
The DNA here is from genome assembly GCA_035578165.1 of Stenolophus ochropezus. Classification (NCBI taxonomy): domain Eukaryota; kingdom Metazoa; phylum Arthropoda; class Insecta; order Coleoptera; family Carabidae; genus Stenolophus; species Stenolophus ochropezus. The sequence continues at coordinate 205,925 of JAQOWZ010000141.1, forward strand.
GAGTGCGCCCCATGGGCACTCCATTCTAAAGTGGAGAGTGCATCCCCTTGGACACCTTCAACTGAAGTGGAGTATGCACCCTATGGACACCCCCAACTAAAGTGGAGAGTGCATGCCATAGGGGCGGAGCATACAGGGTGGATGAATTCGAAAGGGTTGTGCAAGAAGTGCGGGCGAAGAAGAATGGTAGGTGAGGATGAACACGGCCATCGAGTTCGAAAACAGGGTGGAACGAAACGGGGTGCGAATTCGAGAGGGTTGTGCAAGAAGTAGGTGAAGAAGAACGGTAGACGCGGATGACAACGGCCATCGAATTCGAAAACAGGGTGAAATGAAACGGGGTGCGAATTCGAGAGGGTTGTGCAAGAAGTACGTGAAGAACTAACATAACGGATGTCTTCAGCTGAAGAATGGTCGATGTGAATGACCACGGTCATCGAGAACACCGGAAGTGAGGCGAAACGTGTCTAGCTAAACTACTGTATTCATCAAGATTAGGTAAAATCTGACAATATTTTTGTAAAAAAATCATATAAATATTTGCTTCCGCGCCGAATTTTATAATTCTTCATCACATTTTAGCTAAAAGAAAACATTGCAACAAGAAAATTGCTATTTCATGTGTAGTAAGTATTCTAGAATCCAGCTTATGTAGCTTACAATATACAACGTATTCTATAAAATGACATCCGAAAATTGAATGTTCATTATCTGGTTGGTACCACGTTTTGGTTACTTTTGCATGTTCAATGCTAAAATTATCCATAGTATAAATCCTAAAGCATGAATATGAATGATTTAAAAATATGTCCATTTCAAGAATAGGTAAGTTCTGACTTTATATTTGTAAAAAATCATATAAATATTTGCTTTCGCGCCCGAATTTTATAATTCTTTATCATATTTTAGCTAAAAGAAAACATTGCAACAAGAAAATTGCTATTTCAAGTGTGGTAGGTATTCTAGATTTCAGCCCATGTAGCTTACAATATACAACGTATTCATCAAGATTAGGTAAAATCTGACAATATTTTTGTAAAAAATCATATAAATATTTGCTTCCGCGCACGAATTTTATAATTCTTCATCATATTTTAGCTAAAAGAAAACATTGCTACAAGAAAATTGCTATTTTAAGTGTGGTAGGTATTCTAGAATCCAGCCCATGTAGCTTACTATATACAACGTATTAATTAAAATGACACCCGAAAATTAAATGTTTATTTTCTGATTGGTACCACGTTTTGGTCACTTTTGCATGTCCAATGCTTATAACCATCCGTAGTATAGATCCTTAAGCATAAATATAAATGATTTAACGAAAATATCTATTTCAAGAATAGGTAAATTTTGACTTTATTTTTGTAAAAAATCTCATAAATATAGGCTTCCGCGCCCGAATTTTATAATTCTTTATCATATTTTAGCTAGAAGAAAACATTGGAATAAGAAAATTGCTATTTCAAGTGTGGTAGCTATTCTAGAATCCAGCCCATGTAGCTTAAAATATACAACGTATTCATTAAAATGACACACGAAAATTGAATGTTTATTATATGATTGTTACCACGTTTTGGTCACTTTTCAATGTCCAATGCTTAAAACCATCTATAGTATAGATCCTAAAGCATGAATATGAATGTTTTAACAAATATATTCCATTCAAGAATAGGTAAATTCTAACTTAATTTTTGTAAAAATCATATAAATATTTGCTTCCGCACCCGAATTTTATAATTTATAATCATATTTTAGCTAAAAGAAAACATTGCAACAAGAAAATTGCTATTTCAAGTGTGGTAGGTATTCTAGATTTCAGCCCATGTAGCTTACAATATACAACGTATTCATCAAGATTAGGTAAAATCTGACTTTATATTTGTAAAAAATCATATAAATATTTGCTTCCGCGCTCGAATTTTATAATTCTTCATCATACTTTAGCTAAAAGAAAACATTGCAGCAAGAAAATTGCTATTTCAAGTGTGGTAGGTATTCTAGAATCAAGCCCATGTAGCTTAGAGTATACAACGTATTCATCAAGAATAGGTAAAATCTAACTTTATTTTTGTAGTAAATCATATAAATATTGGCCTCCGCGCCCGAATTTTATAATTCTTCATCATAATTTAGCTAAAAGAAAGCACTGCAACAAGAAAATTGCTATATCAAGTTTGGTAGGTATTCTAGAATCCAGCCCATGTAGCTTACAATATACAACGTATTCATTAAAATGACACCCGAAAATTGAATGTTTATTACCTGATTGGTACTACGTTTTGGTCACTTTTGCATGTCCAATGCTTTAAACCATCCATAGTATAGATCCTAAAGCATGAATATGAATGTTTAAACAAAAATATCCATCTCAAGAATAGGTAAAATCTGACTTAATTTTTGTAAAAAATCATATAAATATTTGCTTCCGCGCTTGAACTTTATAATTCTTCATCATATTTTAGCAAAAGAAAACATTGCAATAAGAAAATTGCTATTTAAAGTGTTGTAGGTATTCTAGAATCCAGCCCATGAAGCTTAAAATATACAACGTATTCTTTAAAATGACATCCGAAAATTAAATGTTTATTATCTGATTGGTACCACATTTTGGTCACTTTTGCATGTCCAATGCTAAAATTATCCATAGTATAGATCCTAAAGCATGAATATGAATGTTTTAACAAATATATCCATTTGAAGAATAGGTAAATTCTGACTTAATTTTTGTTAAAAATCATATAAATATTTGCTTACGCGCCCGAATTTTATAATTCTTTATCACATTTTAGCTAAAAGAAAACATTGCAACAAGAAAATTGCTATTTCAAGTGTGGTAGGTATTCTAGATTCCAGCCCATGTAGCATATAATATACCATGTATTCATCAAAAATAGGTAAAATCTGACTTTATTTTTGTAATAAATCATATAAATATTTGCCTCCGCGCCCGAATTTTATAATTCTTCATTATATTTTAGCTAAAAGAAAACACTGCAACAAGAAAATTGCTATTTCAAGTGTGGTAGGTATTCTAGAGTCCAGACCATGTAGCTTACAATATACAACGTATTCATTAAAATGTCAACCGAAAATTAAATGTTTATTATCTGATTGGTACCACGTTTTGGTCACTTTTGCATGTCCAATGCTTAAAACCATCCATAGTATAAATCCTAAAGCATGAATATGAATGTTTTAACAGAAATATCTATTTCAATAATAAGTAAAATCCGACCTTATTTTTGTAAAAAATCATAAAAATATTTGCTTTCGCGGCCGAATTTTATAATTCTTCATTATATTATAGCCAAAAGAAAACATTGCAACAAGAAAATTGCTATATAAAGTATGGTAGGTATTCTAGAATCCAGCCCATGTAGCTTACAATATACATCGTATTCATCAAGAATAGGTAAAATCTGACTTTATTTTTGTAAAAAATCATATAAATATTTTCTTTCGCGCCCGAATATTATAATTATTTATCATATTTTAACTAAAAGACAACATTGCAACAAGAAATTTGCTATGTCATGTGTGGTAGGTATTCTAGAATCCAGCCCACGTAGCTTACAATATACAACGTATTTTTTAAAATGACACCCGAAACTTGAATGTTTATTATCTGATTGGTACAACGTTTTGGTCACTTTTGCATGTCCAATGCTAAAATTATCCATAGTATAGATCCTAAAGCATGGATATGAATGTTTTAACAAAAATATCCATTTCAAGAATAGGTAAAATCTGTCTTAATTTTTGTAAAAAATCATATAAATATTTGGTCCGCGCCCGAATTTTATAATTCTTCCTCATATTTTAGCTAAAAGAAAACATTGCAACAAGAAAATTGCTATTTCAAGTCTGGCAGTTATTCTAGAATCCAGCCCATGGAGCTTACAATATGCAATGTATTCAATAAAATGACATCCGAAAATTAAATATTTATTATCTAATAAGTACCACATTTTGGTCACTTTTGCATGTCCAATGCTAAAATTATGCATAAAATAGATCCTAAAGCATGAATATGAATGTTTTCACAAAAATATCCATTTCAAGAATAGGTAAAATTTGACCTTATTTTTGTAAAAAATCATATAAATTTTTGCTTCCGCGCCCGAATTTTATAATTCTTCATCATATTTTAGCTAAAAGAAAACATTGCAACAAGAAAATTGCTATTTCAAGGGTGGTAGGTATTCTAGAATCCAGCCCATGTAGCTAATAATATACAACGTATTCATTACGGTTGTGTGGTCGTGGCGTGTCTTGTCTGATCGTGTAGATAAGCAACATAGCCCGCCCTGTCCAATTGGATGGGTTGGCGCACAACGGCTCGGTGTGTGCTGGAATTGCAGAGACTTTAGGCTGACAACCTGCATCACTAAAATGCAAGTAAAACAAGTCACGAAACAAGTACTTCAGGTACTTGAGGCGTAATCGGCTTCACCAAAAATCTGGATCTACTTCCGGAAAACTAAGTAAGGGCTGTGTCACAATAGATCTTCTAGGTCGCGTTGACAAAAAGCGACAAAACGCTTAAAAACCCTCATATACATACATACATACATACATACGTATTCATTAAAATGACAGCCGAAAATTGATTGTTTATTATCTGAATGGTACCACGTTTTGTTCACTTTTGCATGTCCTATGCTTAAAACCATCCATAGTATAGATCCTATAGCATGAATATGAATGTTTTAACAAAAATATCCATTACAAGAATAGGTAAGATCTGACTTTTTTTTTGTAAAAAATCATATTAATATTTGCTTCCGCGCCCGAATTTTATAATTCTTCATCATATTTTAGCTAAGAGAAAACATTGCAACAAGAAAATTGCTATTTCAAGTGTGGTAGGTATTCTAGAATCCAGCCCATGTAGCTCTCAATATACAACGTATTCATTAAAATGACACCCGAAAATTGAATGTTTATTATCTGATTGGTACCACGTTTTGGTGACTTTTGCATATCCAATGTTTAAAACCATCCATAGTATAGAATCTAAAGCAAGAATATGAATGTTTTAACAAAAATGTCCTTTTCAAGAATAGGTAAAATCTTACTTTATTTTTGTAAAAAATCATATAAATATTTGCTTCCGCGCCTGAATTTTATAATTCTTTATTATATTTTAGCTAAAAGAAAACATTGCAACAAGAAAATTGATATTTAAAGTGTGGTAGGTATTCTAGAATCCAGCCCATGTATCTTACAATATACAACGTATTCATTAAAATGACACCTGAAAATTGAATGTTTATTATATGATTGGTACCACGTTTTGGTCACTTTTGCATGTCCAATGTTAATATTATCCATAGTATAGATCCTAAAGCATGAATATGAATGTTTTAACAAAAATATCCATTTCAAGAATAGGTAAAATCTAACTTAATTTTTGTAAAAAATCATATAAATATTTGCTTCCGCGCTCAAATTTAATAATTCTTCATTATATTTTAGCTAAAAGAAAACATTGCAACAAGAAAATTGCTATTTCAAGTGTGGTAAGTATTCTAGAATCCAGCCCATGTAGCTTACAATATACAATGTATTCATTAAAATGACACTCGAAAATTGAATGTTTATTATCTGATTGTTACCAAGTTTTGGTCACTTTTGCATGTCCAATGCTTAAAACCATCCATAGTATAGATCCTGAAGCATGAATATGAATGTTTTAACAAAAATATCGATTTCAAGAAGAGGTTGGTAGTAGTGTATATCACTGGTTTTTCGAAGCTGATATTTACTTCTTTTATTTTTCAAATTTTTCAGTAAAATTATTACAATTATTATTCAGGTATTTATAGTTAATATAAAATACTTTAATTTAAATTCATTCATTGATAAATATTCTAAAATTTAAAAAATTTCACTACACGTGCTACACACATAACCTCACTTTAAGAAAGCACATGTTGCTGTGTCAATATGACACAACTTTTAGTTAATTCTTGTTGTTTTTAGGATGAGTGGAAGTCAGAGAGACGTTTCTCCAGAGGGCCTAAGAGATTCCAGTCCCAAGGACGATCTGACTATGGAGGAAGAGGAGCTCTTACGTAGCCCGACTCCGTCCACTTCCGAACTTGAGGAGACTATCGGAAAGCTTTAACTAAGGAAGCAGAAAAGCAAACTGAGCGGTGCCTCCAGAAAACGCTTTAAGTGGCTCATTAAAAGTGGGCTTTGTGCTGACGAAGCACGTGTCAAAGCCCTTCAACCCATGAAGGATAAGGGTTCAAAACGGACCCGATCCGAGGAATCAACGCCCGAAATGTCTGTGAAAAGGCAAAAAACAGATGCTAAAGGCCAACCCAGCAGTGGTGCTCCGCCACCACCTGATAAGGCCACGTCGTCTGTGAGCTTTAAGCAGGCAATCCTGGGCACACGCGTCGGCATCCTGCACTATAATTATCCGGAGGATATTTTAGAAACAGGACAGCTGACGAAAATTCAGGATGCAATCTTGGATTTAATTATTAAAGAGGCTAAAGGCTCTGTGAAGCCTAAGTTTCTTGGGACAACCTTTAAGTCCGTATGGCTGAGCGTCAACTGCGCCGACAAAGCCACCGCCGAGTGGCTAATAGGCAAAGTCGACAGCTAAAAGCCTTGGGAAGGAGCCCATCTAAAAGCTGTAGAGAAAAAAGATTTTCCGAAGTCCAGCATTGTAAATGCATATTTCCCTAACAGCAAAAACAATTTAACAGATCAGATATTGAATCTGATAGAGGGTCAAAACGAGGGCCTGGATACCCAGCAGTGGAGGGTTTTAAAGAGGACAGATGAGGGCTCGGCAGTGCTTCTTACACTGTCCATAGACTCGACGTTCTTAAGCACCCTTAAAAAAGCTGATTTCAAAATCAGCTACAAATTTGGCCAGACAACGATTAGGCTAAAAGGTAAAAAACCCAATAAAAAGCCTACCGACGTCACTGCCAAAAAAGCCACTACCAGCGCTGCTACAGGTAAGCTTAACTTAAAAAAGGAGGCAGGGAGTAATGCCACCAATATTAACACTGGAAATTCCAGATTAAAAGTAGGTAAAGGTAAAGAGGCTGCTTTAAAGCCTCAACCCAATCCCACACCTACACACACCAAGACACCACGGGCCGTCGGAATCACGCACAAAGGGAAACAAGTTCCTAGCTGCGACGTGGCCCTGAACAAAACGTGATGTCCAGCAGTAATAAAAAGATGCTGCAAGTGAATCTTCAACACTGCAAAACTGACTCTGATGTGTTGAACAAAACATTCACCACCACTAACATCGATATAGTGCTAGTTCAAGAGCCTTATGTGTATGGAGGCGTAGTAAGGAAACTTACTACACCAGTAGGTAAGTTAACCTACTGTAACGAACCAGATGTCATTCCAAGAGCAGCATATTGCTCATTAAGACATCGATTAAATTCGTAACATTAAATAAATTTATATCTAGGGATTTGGTAGCTGTAGAAGCTACACTGCCTATATAAGGAGGTACGCAAGAGGTAATCATTGCATCGGCGTATTTCCCGGGAGACACGATGGAAGCCCCACCTCCGCTGGTAAGGGACCTGATCTCCTACTGCAAACATAGAAACAGAAACCTCATCTTAGGATGTGATGCAAACGCACACCATACAGTTTGGGGTAGTACGGACATAAATACAAGGGGTGGGTACCTTTTATTTCTAGTACTAACATAGATATAATAAATAGGGGTAAGGAACCCACTTTTATAACTAAAAACAGGCGAGAGGTATTGGACATTACGTTAGCCACTCCTCAAATTAGCTCTGAAATATATAATTGGCATGTCTCAAATGAAGCCTCAATATCGGATCATAGATATTTAAGGTTTAAGATAAAGGCTAACCTAAAACTCAAATTCGTATTCCAAAACTAACAGACTGGGTCTTGTACGAAGGCTACTTAAAGTGTGAAGTGGAAGAACTTACGAAAATTAATATAAACACAATTGAGGAACTGGAAACAGCCTCTATTGACTTTCATAATGCGCTACACACAGCATATAAAAACAATTGTACAGTAAAGCTTCGACAAAGTACTTTGGTGGACCGAGGAGCTAAGTAAACAAAGAGTCACTGTTAGAAGGTTATACAATAAAACCAAAACCAGTGGCAGCGATGAGAGCTGGGAGCAATATAGAAGTGCCCTAACCTCATATAATAAAGAAATTCGCAGATCTAAAAGGAATGCATGGCGTAGTTTTTGTGAGGGCTTATCAGAAACGCCCACGGTAGCTCGCCTTCAGAAAGTCCTATCAAAAGATAATACGAATGAAATAGGCCTACTAAAGAAATCAGACGGGGACTTTACGACAGATTCAAGGGAAACATTGGAGCTTCTTCTAAGCACACACTTCCCAGGATCGTCGTGGCCAGTTGAGGAGGAGGACAATTCCTCCGGAGCTACAACTAAGCTAAGCTTAATTAACAGTCTTAACACTGCTAATAATATTTTTACAGAAAACAGAGTTGAATGGGCGATAAATACTTTCAAACCCTACAAGACACCTGGTGAAGATTGCATTTTTCCGGCACTTTTGCAGAAATGCATAAAGGATATACTGCCAATACTCTGCGAACTATACAAGGGAAACCTAAACTTAGGATACATTCCCACATTGTGGAGGAAAACTAATGTAGTCTTTATACCTAAAGGCGAAGGACGTCTAAGCGTCCAGCCTAAGTCATACAGACCCATTAGTTTATCATCATTTATACTGAAAGGTATAGAAAAGGCCTTAGATCAATACCTTAGGAATAAAGTGACAACTGCTTCACCACTAAACGTAAATCAATTTGCTTACCAGGAAGCAAAATCGACAACTACGGCTCTCTACAGCCTTGTCAATAAAATAGAGAAAACCTTTATGGCAAAAGAAATAGCTCTGGGAATATTTATAGATATTGAGGGTGCCTTTGATAACACCTCCTATAAGTCCATTGAAAGAGTTGCTAGGTTAAAAGGTTTCGATCCAGCTGTAGTGGAATGGATAAAAGCCATGCTGCAAAGTCGAACGATTACAGCCTCGATAGGAGGAGAATCAGTAATGATAAAAACCAACAGAGGATGCCCACAAGGTGGGGTTTTATCACATCTACTCTAGTGTATTGTCATTGATGACCTCCTGAATAGGCTCAATAAAGCTGGCTATTTTGCAAACGGATATGCAGATGACGTTACAATTATGGTCAGAGGACGTAGTGACACCACTATCTCGTACCTTACACAAAAAGCTCTAAATCTAGTGCATGAGTGGTGCCTGGAACATGAACTTAGTGTAAACCCTACCAAAATTACAATCGTCCCCTTCACAAAGAGAAGGAAGATAAATCTTCAAGCTCCCTACTTGAAGCGTACTAGAATTGAGTTTTCTACAGAGGTTAAGTATCTAGGAATCATTCTAGACCAAAAACTCACGTGGAACTCACATATCAACAAGATTACAAAGAAATCAGCAGTGGCGTTAAACACATGCCGTCGGCTTCTGGGTAAAAACTGGGGACAGCAGCCAAAAATGACCCATTGGGCATATACTAGTGTTGTAAGACCCATGATCACCTACGCGTCACTTGTATGGTGTCCAAAAGTGAAACAAATCACAGCACAGGCATCACTGCGGAAACTACAACGCATGGCCTGCCTCTGTATTACAGGTGCTATGAGTACCTGTCCAACTGCAGCAATGGAAGTGATTCTGGGGCTAACACCTCTACACATTCAGGTGAAAAAAGAGGCGATGCAACAGGCACTGACTCTCTGCAGAACGAAACAGTTTATGCCCGGAGATTTCGTAGGCCACTTAGAAATTCTAAGGGAAGTACAACCAGATAAACTGGCCTTGTCTGTCTGTGATAAGATGACAACAAAGTACAATTTTGACCAGAAGTATAAAGTTGTTATTGGTAATCGCCTTGAATGGGCAACGGAAAGACCTCTTGTAAGAAATTCTTTGTCCTGGTTCACTGATGGTTCAAAATTGGATAAAGGAGGAACAGGAGTAGGTGTGCTTGGCCCAGATTGCCGAATTAAGGTATCCATATGCTCCTGCTCCACAATTTTTCAGGCTGAGATTTATGCAATAAATCTCTGTGCTCACATAAACCTAGATAAAGGTGTAAAAGGAGCATCAATAAATATAATGTCAGACAGCCAGGCAGCTTTAAAGGCATTGAATGCCTTCACATGTAAATCAAAGCTAGTCTGGAACTGCAGGGAGACCCTCCAATTGCTATCCAAAGCAAACCAAGTCACCCTACGGTGGGTACCAGGGCACGAGGGAATCCTAGAAAACGAGAAAGCTGATGACCTTGCAAAAAAAGGGGCTAAACTTCCATACCACGGGCCGGAACCTTCATGTGGTCTTCCACAAAGCCACTATAAGAAGGTGGTCAAAAAATGGGAGGAATCTGCCATATCCTCATATTGGAAAAATATTCCAGGGCTCAATCAAGCTCGGAAATAATAGATCTCAGCAAAAAGGACCTTATTATAATGACAGGAATTCTCACTGGCCACTGTCCTTTAAAGTACCATTTGCACAAAATTGGTATACCTGAAAATGAAACCTGTCGACTCTGTGAAGAGGACGAAGAATCGTCGGAACACATACTGTGTGAATGCCCAGCCGTAACTGTGCAGAGACTCAATCAACTAGGTGAGAGGTATCTTATGGCAGAAAAGATCAAGAACTTGACTCCTGGAACCATAATCGGCTTCATCAAAAATCCGGATCTACTTCCGGGAAACTAAGTTAGGGCTATGTCACAATAGATCTTCTAGGTCGCGCTGACAAAAAGCGACAAAACGCTTAAACCCTCATATACATACAATACAATTCCGCGCCCGAATTTTATAATTCTTCATAATATTTTAGCTAAAAGAAAACATTACAACAAGAAAATAGCTATTTCAAGTGTGGTAGGTATTCTAGAATCCAGCTCATGTAGCTTACAATATACAGCGTATTCATTAAAATGAGACCCGAAAATTAAATGTTTATTATCTGATTAGTACCACGTTTTGGTGACTTTTGCATATCCAATGTTTAAAACCCTCCATAGTATAGATTCTAAAGCATGAATATGACTGTTTTAACAAAAATATCCATTACAAGAATAGGTAAAATCTGACTTTATTTTTGTAAAAAATCATATAAATATTTGCTTCCGCGTCCGAATTTTATAATTGTTTATCTTATTTTAGCTAAAAGAAAACATTGCACCAAGAAAATTGCTATTTCAAGTGTGGTAGGTATTCTAGAATCCAGCGCATGTAGCTTACAATAAACAACGATTCATTAAAATGTCATTCGAAAATTGAATGTTTATTATCTGATTGGTGCCACGGCTTGGTCACTTTTGTATGGCCAATGCTTAAAACCATCCATAGAAAAGATCCTAAAGCATGAATATCAATTGTTATAACAAAAATATCCATTTCAAGAATATGCAAAATCTGACTTTATTTTTGTAAAAAATCATAGAAATATTTGCTTTCGCGCCCGAATTTTATAAATCTTCATCATATTTTAGCTAAAAGAAAACATTGCAACAAGTAAATTGGTATTTTAAGTGTGGTAGGTATTCTAGAATCCAGCTCATGTAGCTTGCAATATACAGCGTATTCATTAAAATGAGACCCGAAAATTGAATGTTTATTATCTGATTAGTACTACGTTTTGGTCACTTTTGCATGTCCAATGCTTAAAACTATCCGTAGTATAGATCCTAAAACATGAATATGACTTTTAACAAAAATATCCATTTTAAGAATAGGTAAAATCTAACATAATTTTTGTAAAAAATCATATAAATATTTGCTTTCGCGCACAAATTTAATAATTATTCATCATATATTAGCTAAAAAAAAACATTGCATCAAGAAAATTGCTATTTCAAATGTGGCAAGTATTTTAGAATCCAGCCCATGTAGCTTACTATATACAACGTTTCATTAAAATGACACCCGAAAATTGAATAATTATTATCTGATTGGAACTAAGTTTTAGTCACTTTTGCATGTCTAATGCTTAAAACCATCCATAGTATAGACTTTAAATCATGTATATGAATGTTTTACCAAAAATATCCATTTCAAGAATAATTAAAATCTGACTTTATTTTTGTAAAGAATCATATAAATATTTGCTTCCGCGTCCGAATTTTATAATTCTTCATCATATTTTAGCTAAAAGAAAACATTGCACCAAGAAAATTGCTATTCCAAGTGTGGTAAGTATTCTAGAATCCAGCTCATGTAGCTTACAATATACAACGTATTCATTAAAATGGCAACCGAAAATTAAATGTTTATTTTTTGGTAGGTACCACGTTTTGGTTACTTTTGCATGTCTAATCCTTAAAACTATCCATAGTATAGATCCTAACGCATGAATAGGAATGTTTTAACAAAAATATCTATTTCAAGAATACGTAAAATCTGCCTTTATTTTTGTAAAAAATTATATAAATATTTGCTTACGCGCCCGAATTTTATAATTTTTCATTATATTTTATCTAAAAGAAAACATTGCAACAAGAAAATTGCTATTTCAAATGTGGTAAGTATTCTAGAATCCAGCCCATGTAGCTTACAAAATACAACGTATTCATTAAAATAACACCGGAAAATTGAATTTTTATTATCTGATTGGTACCTCGTTTTGGTCACTTTTGCATGTCCAATGCTAAAATTATTCATAGTATAGATCCTAAAGCATGAATATGAATGTTTTAGCAAAAATATTTTAGCTAAAAGAAAACATTGCAACAAGAATATTGCTATTTCAAGTGTGATAGGAATTCTAGAATCCAGCCTATGTAGCTTACAATATACAACGTATTGATTAAAATGACAACCGACAATTTAATGTTTATTAACTGATTAGTACCACATTTTAGTCACTTTTGCATGTCCAATGCTAAAATTATCCATAGTATAGATCCTAAAGCATGAATATAAATGTTTTACCAAAAATATCCATTTCAGGTATAGGTAAAATCTGACTTTATATTTGTAAAAAATCATATAAAATTTTTTCCGCGGCCGAATTTTATAATTCCTTATCATATTTTATTTAAAAGAAAACATTGCAACAAGAAAATTGCTATTTCAAGTGTGGTAGGTATTCTAGAATCCAGCCCATGTAGCTTACAATATACAACATATTCATTAAAATGACGCCGAAAAATTGAATGTTTATTATCTGACTGGTACCTCATTTTGGTCACTTTTGCATGTCCAATGCTAAAATTATCTATAGTATAGATCCTAAAGCATGAATATGAATGTTTAAGAAAAATATCCATTTTAAGAATAGGTAAAATCTGAATTTATTTTTGTATAAATCATATAAATATTTGCTTCTGCGCCCGAATTTTATAATTCTTTATCATATTTTAGCTAAAAGAAAACATTACAACAATAATATTGCTATTTCAAGTGTGGTAGGAATTCTAGAATCCTGCCCATGTAGGTTACAATATACAATGTATTGATTAAAATGACACCCGACACTTAAATGTTTATTATCTGATTGGTACCAAGTTATGGTCACTTTTGCATGTCTAATGTTTAAAACCATCCATAGTATAGAACCTAAAGCATGAATATGAATGTTTTAACAAAAATATCCATTTAAAGAATAAGTAAAAATCTGACTTTATTTTTATAAAAAATCATATAAATATTAGCTTCCGCGCCCGAATTTTATAATTCTTTATCATATTTTAGCTAAAAGAAAACATTGCAACAAGAATATTGCTATTTCAAGTGTGGTAGGAATTCTAGAATCCAGCCCATGTAGCTTACAAAATACAACGTATTCAATAAAATGACACCCGAAAATTGAATGTTTATTATTTGAGTGGTACCACGTTTTGGTCCCTTTTGCATGGCCAATGCTTAAAATCATCCATATTATAGATCCTAAAGCATGAATATGAATGTTTTAACAAAAATATCTATTTCAAGAATAGGTAAAATATGACTTTTTTTTTAAATCATATAAATAATTGCTTCCGCGCCCGAATTTTATAATTCTTCATCATATTTCAGCTAAAAGAAAACATTGCAACAAGAAAATTGATCTTTTATGTGTGGTAGATATTCTAGAATCCAGAACATGTAGCTTACAATATACAACGTATTCATTAAAATGACACCCGAAAATTTAATGTTTATTATCTGATTGATACCACGTTTTGGTCACTTTTGCATGTCCAATGCTTAAAACCATCCATAGTATAGTTCCTAAAGCATGAATATGAATGTTTTAACAAAAATATCCATTTCAAGAATAGGTAAAATCTGACTTAATTTTTGTAAAAAATCATATAAATATTTGCTTCCGCGCCCGAATTTTAAAATTTTTATCATAATTTAGCTAAAAGAAAACAGTGGAACAAGAAAATTGCTAGTTCAAGTGTGATAGGTATTCTAGAATGCAGCTCATGCAGCTTACAATATACAACGTATTCATCAAAATGACACCCGAAAATTGAATGTTTATTATCTGATTGGTACCACGTTTAGGTCCCTTTTGCATGACCAATGCTTAAAATTATCCATAGTATAGATCCTAAAGCATGAATATGAATGTTTTAACAAAAATATCCATTTCCAGAATAGGTAAAATATGACTTTATTTTTGTAAAAAATCATATAAATATTTGCTTCCGCGGATGAATTTTATAATTTTTCATCAAATTTTAGCTAAAAGAAAACTTTGCAACAAGAAAATTGCTATTTCAAGTGTGGAAGGCGTTCTAGAATCCAGCCCATGTAGCTTACAATATACAACGTATTCGTCAAAAATAGGTAAAATCTGACTTTTATTTTTGTAAAAAATCATATAAATATTTGATTCCGCGCCCGAATTTTATAATTCTTTATCATATTTTAGCTAAAAGAAAACATTGCAACAAGATAATTGCTATTTCAAGTGTGGTTGGTATTCTAGAATCCAGCACATGTAGCTTACAATATACAACGTATTCATTAAAATGACACCCGAAAACTAAATGTTTATTATCTGATTGGTACCACGTTTTTGTGACTTATGCATGTCCAATGCTTAAAACCATCCATAGTGTAGATCCTAAATCATGAATATGAATGTTATAATAAAAATATTAATTTCGAGAATAGGTAAAATCTGACTTTATCTTTGTAAATAATCATATAAATATTTGCTTCTGCGCCCGAATTTTATAATTCTCCATCATATTTTAGCTAAAAGAAAACATTGCAACAAGAAAATTGCTATTTCAAATATGGTAGGTATTCCGGAATGCAGCCCATGAAGCTTACAGTATACAACGTATTCATCAAGAATAGGTAAAATCTGATTTTAGTTTTGTAAAAAATCATAAATATTTGCTTCCGCGCCCGAATTTTGTAATTCTTCATCATATTTCAGCTAAAAGAAAACATTCCAACTAGAAAATTGCTATTTCAAGTGTGGTAGGTATTCTAGAATCCAGCCCATGTAGCTAACAATATACAACGTATTCATTAAAATGACACCCGAAAATTGAATTATTATTACCTGATTGGTAACACGTTTTAGTCACTTTTGCATGTCCAATGCTTAACCCATCCATAGTATAGATCCTAAAGCATGAATATGAATGTTTTAACAAAAATATCCATTTCTCGGATAGGTAAAATCTGACTTTATTTTTGTAAAAAATCATACAAATATTTGCTTCTGCGCCTGAATTTTATATTTCTTTATTATATTTTAGCTAAAAGGAAACATTGCAACAAGAAAATTGCTATTTCAAGTGTGGTAGGTTTTCTGAAATCCAGCCCATGTAGCTTACAATATACAACATATTCATTAAAATGACACCCGAAAATTGAATGTTTACTTTCTGATTGGTACCACGTTTTGGTCACTTTTGCATGTTCAATGCTTAAAACCACCCATTGTATAGATCCTAAAGCATATGAATGTTTTAAAAAAATATCCATTTCAAGAATAGGTAAAATCTGACTTAATTTTTGTAAAAAAATCATATAAATATTTGCTTCCGCGCATGAATTTTATAATTCTTTATCATATTATATTATATTATATCATTATAACAAGAAAATTGCTATTTCAAGTGTGGTAGGTATTCTAGATTTCAGCCCATGTAGCATACAATATAGAACGTATTCATTAAAATGACACCCGAAAATTTGAATGTTTATTATCTGATTGGTACCACATGTTGGTTACTTTTGCATGTCCAATGCTTAAAACTGAAGCAGTACTGCTCGCATGTATAGTTTTGTTATTAATAATATTAGGAATAATCTTTATTACGATAAAATATTTTTGTGAATAATTATTTTACAAACATCTGTTTTCATTTTTAAACTAGTCAAGGGTTCGATTTGTTTACATTTAGCAGGTCAGGTCAGAAAACACTTGACATATTCGGAAATATATGGATTTTACTATCTGTATTTGGAGCATAGGCGTAGATTTCACTAATTTCTATACGGTATTCATACTTCCGTAGATTATTATATAAAAATTATATCGTTGTTTAAATACGTTTGGATGTGCCAATCAAGTATTTTAAATAACAGAAATATCTATTTTATTATCGTATTGGTAAAAAAACCATGTCCTTTCAGTTTTCATTTAATTACAAATACCTTTAAAAACATAAAGTAGATTAATTATTATGTATTTGAATCATTCTTAAAGTCTCTAAAATGATGTTCAAATATTCCGTAATAAAATACGCTCTAAATTAATAAGACATTAGTTCTTAACTAATATAAATTTAACTAGGTCACGCTAAGACAAGTGACACAAAATAATATTTGAGGATGGTACTGCTAATTTAAATAAATATTGTTACGCGCAAATGTGAATTATTAACTTTTTTTTTTATTAGAAGTATATTTCACTGAGAAACTTTTTAGTATCTCTGGTTCACTAAGGAGAGATAAATACTTTTTACCTGTATTCTTAATTAATTAACAAAATATGCGAGAATAATCTTTAAGAGATTTTGCCGAGTCAATCGTTTACTGACCTTTGTGTTAGATTGTTCTTTATAAAGCGTACTGAATTTTGATATTTTGTGAATTTTGTTATTATTGTTCAAATTTCGATTGCCTTTGTTGAGGGATAAATTATATAGAGCATCAAAGAAAATAGTTTTATTTTCTCGGAAGAAGGTCAATAAATTTACTACAAGCCGATTAACATCTTAAGATAAATCTAAAACAATTCTCGTAAATTTAATCTAAATTCTATTCCAATATCTTTTTTTTGAGAATT
Organism: Stenolophus ochropezus; assembly: GCA_035578165.1. Lineage (NCBI taxonomy): Eukaryota > Metazoa > Arthropoda > Insecta > Coleoptera > Carabidae > Stenolophus > Stenolophus ochropezus. Next base: position 223,236 of record JAQOWZ010000141.1, read on the forward strand.
ATTATCTCAGTGAACGGGTGAGGTCTAATAAGTTTCTTTCAGGCTTTTTCTTTTATTCTACATTATCCTTATTTATGGATGTTTATTTCTTTGCACTGGAATTTTGGAAATAACCGTGGAAGGGTGTATCATCAAAAGGAATATACTGGAGTTATTAGAAGTTAAAAACACGTGCTCTCTGGGAAGCGGAAGTCACGTCACATTCGTCACCCCCACCCACTACGTCACTCGAACGTCATCATCTTGACCAGATAAGCTTGATTTTCTTATTTATTTGTTAGCTCCTTTTATTAAAATATGTTGTATTGACACTAAAGTTTAACAATTGTTTTTCTTATTATCATTACGGTTTCTATTAGTTGTTTAATATTTGAAATACTAAATTATTATTAGAATTTGTACAGCTCACGCGAGTTTACTTACTTTGTGTTCATATATCGATATAAAGGATCACTCAAGTAGGGATTGTTCGGTTATAGGAGAATCAGGATTCTATTTACGTTCTTTCATTATACTTTACGCCCGCACTACCTTGCTTAGTCGACCAACCACCCGTCGTGCACGATATTTGCGTATGTTTAAAGTATTATTTATTTATTTACCTTTACTTTAATTGAAGTCCTGGGTCGTCCGTTCATCGCGTATCCCCTGTTTGATGCAGATCATTTTAATTTCATTTACGAGTATAAATATATTTTCGTTAACCTTGCCTGGGTTATAACTTTCAGTATTTTTTTTACGATCAAGTCAAATTGATTATTTATACGTTACTCTCTGCAATCTTTATATATCGTTTTGTTAATTTTTATGGAATTCACTCCAATCTCTTTATTATATTAATAATTACTATATTTATGTATCTTATATTGAAACTTTTACTCAATATAATTAATCTCGTTAAACTTTATATCCAGTCTATTTTTTTTTACTTGTAACTACCTTCTAATAACTTTCAGTGCCCTCTTTATTCTGGCATTTTCGTGGTTGTGTGTCAGAACATTATTTTTTTTAACAATTACGTGGCGCCCTGTGTACAAGCAAGTACTTTGCTTATTACGGCAACTTACTATTGTATATATTTTCTTTTACCCACCCCTTAATCTCAGAGCAATCTCACTAAGCTAGCGGCCGCATACCCGTACATCTGTGTGTACGTTATTGTAACAACATAAGTCCAAAATTTTATTGAATTCTCTTTCATTTTTTTATTTTGGAAATTCAAATGTTACAATATGTAATATAACAGAGAATATAACGTTTTTGTTTGAAATGCACAAATGTACTAAAGGAATCATCCGCACGCCCATGGACTCCACGTCCTGGCGCTAAAACCAGGTGGCCAACTTACTTAAAAGGCACAGACTGCAAGACGCTGAACATGTACCTGCATGGTTGATATGTAGATTCTAGAAGATTCCACGATCACGCGTCTGGAGCGTGGTTGGTTACCCCCGAAACACCCTCATTTTGAAGGAGAAAAGAGGGATATTTTTGTATATAACCCGAGACAAAATCGGTACTCGAGGAGTCGAATCCAAGGCTCCGCTTATGCCTGGCTTGTCCGGGGTAAGTCAACCTTAACCCTTCCTCTCTTATTAACTTAGTTCTATGGCTGCGCCAGGAATAAAGTTAACCCTTCCTCTCGTGTTAACTCAGTTCTATGGCTGCGCCAGATATAGAGTTAACCCTTCCTCTCCTATAAATTCAGTTCTATGGCTGCGCCAGAAATAGAGTTAACCCTACCTCTCCTATAAACTCAGTTCTATGGTTGCGCCAGGAATAGAGTTAACCCTTCCTTTCCTATAAACTCAGTTCTATGGCTGCGCTAGGAATAGAGTTAACTCTTCCTCTCCTATAAACTCAGTTCTATGGCTGCGTCAGGAATAGAGTTAACCCTTCCTCTCTCATTAACTCAGTTCTATGGCTGCACCAGGAATAAAGTTAACCCTTCCTCTACTATAAACTCAGTTCTAGGGCTGCGCCAGAAATAGAGTTAACCCTACCTCTCCTATAAACTCAGTTCTATGGCTGCGCCAGGAATAGAGTTAACCCTTCCTCTCCTATAATCTCAGTTCTATGGCTGCGCCAGGAATAGAGTTAACCCTTCTTCTCCTATAAACTTAGTTCTATGGCTGCGCCAGGAATAGAGTTAACCCTTCCTCTCTCATTAACACAGTTCTATGGCTGCGCCAGGAATAGAGTTAACCCTTTCTCTCTTATTAACTCGGTTCTATGGCTGCGCCAGGAATAGAGTTAACCCTTCCTCTCTCATTAACACAGTTCTATGGCTGCGCCAGGAATAGAGTTAACCCTTTCTCTCTTATTAACTCGGTTCTATGGCTGCGCCAGGAATAGAGTTAACCCTTCCTCTCTTCGTAATTAATCCTCACATAAATTACCATTTACCCACGATTCAACTCGGACAAGTCAGGTATGTGTTATTTGTTTTGGATTATAGTTGTCACAATGATATCATATTTTTATTAAATATAACCGATCTAAAATTGGTTGTCTAACAATTGTAATTTGCAAGACTTTGTGCTCTGCACAAACTCTCAGGCTCAAGAATGTGCCGTATCAGCAAGAACGAACGTTCACTTGGGTATTAATAAACAATACACAACCGTAGTGCGGCATAATAATCGCTTTAGACTCGCCAGCTCAGTTGGGTGTCTACCCCAAAAACAACGGCCCTCAGGCCATGCCGGGCGCCCCCAGAAACAAAAGATATCAGAGCAACGGCATGCCGACTCTGAAATAAATAATAAAAACTTACGAAAACCAACACTCACACACTTACAACTGTCAATGACTTCTAATATTGGTTTGGTCACAATCACTCAATTTTACCATAAAGGTTTATAATAAATTATTAGAACAACTCTTTATGAATTGAATACAATATTTTTATATGATTGTTCAATGTTCAAAATTGTCTCTCCACCTGGTGTTTGGGCTGTGGTTTCCCTCAGGTTCATAAGGTGAATACCAGATAGCGTAATATTCCACAGCACTTTCCGATTTTATTTAATTATAATAAATGCACAAGTCAGATATTTTGTCTGTCTTTTGGAGTGAATATCATTCTTTTATTTTATCAAATACCTGTCCCGATTCCTCCACTCTTAACAGCTACTTTGTATTACGACGATGAAGAGTTACTTATTTAAATAAACACAACGTAGGGTAAGTTAAACCTTCCACTAGACGATCTTTGGCCAATTTATGCATGTGTCCGGAGAAGGTAGGTAACGTACTGTTACAAAAATAGTGCCGTGACCAGGATACAGAGTCTTAAAAGCTGTTAATTGGGGGAGAGGACAGAATATTTGATAGAAGAGTGATATTTATAAATTAACAAATTCAGCGCGGTATGTGAAATCTTAAATTTCGGAATCGGTTCGGTGTGACAGATGGTATGTTTCGTGGAATAAGGGATTGAGCGAGACATCTCGAGTTCTAATATAATAACTCGATGTTTAGAAGTAAATTTGCAAATAATGGAATAAGTCAAAGTAATTAAATAATAATAAACGGAAAAAAATTAGATAAATTGATCTTCAGAATTTAATCATTTTTTGATACTGTCTATAAACAATTTTCAACTTGTTACACGTTTCAAAACTAAAATTAAATTATTGAAATTGACGATAATATGAGATCTGTGATTTAAATCCTAGCATCGATAAATATTTAGTTAATGAAGAAATCGCTGCATTCGAGTTATTCGAAACACTCGGAGATGTTGATCTCTATGCTAATAAAATACAAGTACATAAAGACATGAGATCTTTGATCCAGAAATAAAATGCTCTGGATTTAAAGGCTAAACATCATAGAAAATAAACGGAGAGAGTTAAACATTAACTTTCGTATAGATTAGAAACAAAAAATTAAATAAATAATAATCATAATAATCGTTATTTTTGTCAAATTAAAATTTTACATTATTAAAATCATATGTTTGTTTACAAAAAGAGATTCTATTTTCTTTTCTTTATTTGGAAAAAAAAACATTATTTCTATCAAACTAAATTTTAAAAACGAATTAAAATAATGCTGGTAATCAACAGTGAAATAAAATTAACATTAGTAACGCAGATGCATTCCCTTATATCGTGAAGCAATCCATAACACTTGAAAATGTCTTTTGATCTGAGTGCAGAAATGAGTTTAAAAATATTCAAAGTTTTGTGAAACATCTGGAATATTTTACGACAGGTTGAAGTGTTTGAAACGATACGGTGATTAAAAGTGTAATGTAAACAATAACAAACAACAATGAAGAACTGTAGTGTCCAGTGTCCAGCTAGTAGCAAAAATTCTAAAAAGACAAGACTTGTGCCGAACAAGGAGATCGGATTACCAACACCAACTAGGAAATTATCACGGCGAAGGAGGACATCGACCCTAAACACTTGAGCAGGTAGTTTGTAGGAAAAACGACCGTCGCATCCGAAGGAAGAATGAGATAAAATAGGTCATGACCTAATAAACAAAGACCAGGAAAGCCCAGGAAAAATATCAGTAATTTTTAAAACAATTAATTACTGAAACCTAATATTAAGTCATATTGGAAAATTTCAAGAATGAATAACGAACACAAACTATGAGGTCACGAGATTTACATGACAATTTGCAATCCACGGATATGGGAAATGATTCCAAAATACAACAGGACGTGCTATCACAAGATTCCAAGAATATAATCCAGCTTTAGATGTAAAATAGGATTACCCCTGATATTAAGGCAAGAATTAGGACCTACCAGTAATTTATTCGACTCAACAGTATGTATTGTAAGTCAATATCATATACTCATAGTGCAACTTAGTGTAATGAAATATATATCAGTGAACTTTAGTTCAGTGTTGTGTGTAGTGTAATGGAATATAAAAAATAGTCTACTGTTATTCAAGTGATGAAAGCCAGATAAATAGTTCGAGGATAATATGTAATGTACAAAGAAGATAACAATCTTCGTCATCATACATACAAGAAGAACAAGGATTGAAATATTAGCCGATATATAGTATATTATCAGGGGAGTGCAGATACCGACTATCAAAATTGAAGAAAACATCAGTACATCTACCAACTACTACAAACGAAGAAAATATAAGTATATCCACCGACTATCACAAATGAAGAAGACATAAGTACACCCACCGACAACCATAAATAAACAGGACAGGATCAGCTGTAAAATTCAATAAAATTAGTGACGTTCAAAACAACGATAGTACGTTTCATCAACTCGGATTTTATCAAACCCAGTAGAAAACATCATTCAATTTAAGTAAAACACCAAATTAATCATCTGCAAGACTAGAGGACAAAAAGACATCCCCAGAAGCACCAACGATGCCGCCTTTCTCTGCAACTGCCGTACAAGAACAAGAATTGAAGAACTAACCCAAAATTATCAACAATCCACAACAACTTTAGTTTCCACATTCTTAGCTATATCAAAATCAGCACAGAAGAAACATCGCGGGAAGAACAGTGGTTGGTGATATAAGATATTGGTAAATTATGAAAAATTGTAAATTTGTCTTTGTTATAAATTAAAACTAATTGTTAAATAATAGCAAAAAATAAAAAAATTAATAGCGTCCAGATTCACCGTTATATTCATTAAACAAAAACAAAACCAACCCAATTTTTATGTCATAAGCTTTATTTATTTTTGTGCTTGAGACTTGATGTAGATAGAAGTAAATAATTTGGAAAATAGCTAATGCACATATACAGTAGAAAATAACAAAATAATAATGCATGAGATATTTAATGTATTCGCTCACCTGATTGTTGGCTAATACAATTAAATATCTGGGGGAGTTTGAAGCAGTACTGCTCGCATGTATAATTTTGTTATTAATAATATTAGGAATAATCTTTAATACGATAAAATATTTTTGTGAATAATTATTTTACAAACATCTGTTTTCATTTTTAAACTAGTCAAGGGTTGGATTTGTTTACATTTAGCAGGTCAGGTCAGAAAACACTTGACATATTCGGAAATATATGCATTTCAATGTCTTTATTTGGAGCATAGGCGTAGATTTCACGAATTTCTATACGGTATTCATACTTCCGTAGATTATTATATCGTTGTTTAAATACGTTCGGATGTGCCAATCAAGTATTTTAAATAACAGAAATATCTATTTTATTATTGTATTGGTAAAAAAACCATTGTCCTTTCAGTTATTATTTAATTACAAATACCTTTAAAAACATAAAGTAGATAAATTATTATGTATTTGAATCATTCTTAAAGTCTCTAAAACGATGTTCAAATATTCCGTAATAAAATACGCTCTAAATTAATAAGACATTAGTTCTTAACTAATATAAATTTAACTAGGTCACGCCAAGACGAGTGACCCAATATAATATTTGAGGGTGGTACTGCTAATTTAAATAAATATGTAATATAACAGAGAATATAATGTTTTTGTTTGAAATGCACAAATGTACTAAAGAGATCATCCGCACGCCCATGGACTCCACGTCCTGGCGCTAAAACCAGATGGCCAACCCACATAAAAGGAACAGACTGCAAGACGCTGAACATGTACCTGCATGGTTGATATGTAGATTCTAGAAGATTCCACGATCACGCGTCTGAAGCGTGGTTGGTTACCCCCGAAACACCCTCATTCTGAAGGAGAGAAGAGGGATATTTCTGTATATAACCCGAGACAAAATCGGTACTCGAGGAGTCGAATCCAAGGCTCCGCTTATGCCTGGCTTGTCCGGGTTAAGTCAACCTTAACCCTTCCTCTCTTATTAACTCAGTTCTATGGCTGCGCCAGGAATAGAGTTAACCCTTCCTCTCGTGTTAACTCAGTTTTATGGTTGCGCCAGGAATAGAGTTAACCCTTCCTCTCCTATAAACTCAGCTCTATGGCTGCGCCAGGAATAGAGTTAACCGTACCTCTCCTATAAACTTAGTTCTATGGCTGCGCCAGGAATAGAGTTAACCCTTCCTTTCCTATAAACTAAGTTCTATGGCTGCGCCAGGAATAGAGTTAACCCTTCCTCTCTCATTAACTCAGTTCTATAGCTGCGCCAGGAATAGAGTTAACCCTTTCTTTCTTATTAACTCGGTTCTATGGCTGCGCCAGGAATAGAGTTAACCCTTCCTCTCCCCGTAATTAATCCTCACATAAATTACCATTTACCCACGATTCAACTCGGACAAGTCAGGTATGTGGTATAATGATATCATATTATTATTAAATATAATCTGATGTTGGTTGTCTAACAATTGTAATTTGCGAGACTTTGTGCTTTGCACAAACTCTCAGGCTCAACAATGTGCCGTATCAGCACGAACGAACGTTTACTTGGATATTAATAAACAATACACAACCGTAGTGCGGCACCGGCACTACGAGGAGCGTGCGACCACTCAGTGGTAATCGCTTTAGACTCGCCAGCTCAGCTGGGTGTCTACCCCAAAATCAACGGCCCTCAGGCCATGCCGAGCGCCCCCAGAAACAAAAGATATCAGAACAACGGAATGCCGACTCTGAAATAATTAATAAAAACCCACGCAAACTAACACTCACACACTTACAACTGTCAATGACTTCCAATATTGGTTTGGTCACAATTACTCAATTTTACTATAAATGTTTATAATAAATTATTGGGACAACTCTTTATGTATTGAATACAATATTTTTATATGATTGTCTCTCTACCTGAGGTTTTGGCTGTGGTTTCCCTCAGGTTCATAAGGTGAATACCAGAGAGCGTCATATTCCACAGCACTTTCCGATTTTATTTAATTATAAAAAATGCACAAGTCAGATATTTTGTCTGTCTTTTGGAGTGAATATCATTCTTTTATTTTATCAAATACCTGTCCCGATTCCTCCACTCTTAACAGCTACTCTGTATTACGATGATGAAAGGTTACTTATTTAAATAAACACAAAGGGTAAGTTAAACCTTCCATTAGATCATCTTTGGCCAATTTATTCATGTGTCGGGAGAAGGTAGGTAACGTACTGTTACAAAACCATCCATAGTATAGATCCTTAAGCATGAATATGAATGTTTTAACTAAATTATCCATTTCAAAAATAGGTAAAATCTGAGTTAATTTTTGTAAAAAATCATATAAATATTTGCTTCCGCGCCCGAATTTTATAATTCTTCATCATATTTTAGCTAAAAGAAAACATTGCAACAAGAAAAATGTTATTTCAAGTGTGGTAGGTATTCTAGAATTCAGCCCATGTAGCTTACAATATACAACGTATTCATTATAATGACACCTGAAAATTGAATGTTTATTATGTGATTGGTACCACGTTTTAGTCACTTTTGCATGGCCAATGCTTAAAACCATCCATAGTATAGATCCTAAAGCATGAATATGAATGTTTTAACAAAAATATCCATTTCAAGAATAAGTAAAATCTAACATTATTTTTGTAAAAAATCATGTAAATATTTGCTTCCGCGCCCGAATTTTAAAATTCTTTATCATATTTTAGCTAAAAGAAAACATTGCAACAAGAAAATTGCTATTTCATGTGTGGTAGGTATTCTAGAATCCAGCCCATGTAGCTTACAATATACAACGTATTCATTAAAATGACACCCGAAAATTGAATGTTTAATATCTGATTGGTACCACGTTTTGGTCACTTTTCCATGTCCAAAGCTTAAAACCATCCATAGTATAGATACTAAAGCATGAATATTAATGTTTTAACAAAAATATTCATTTCAAGAATAGGTTAAATCTGACTTAATTTTTGTAAAAAATTATATAAATATTTGCTTCCGCGCCCTAATTTTATAATTCTTTATCATATTTTAGCAAAAAGAAAACATTGCAACAAGAAAAGTGCTATTTCAAGTGTGGTAGGTATTCTAGAATCCAGCCCATGTAGGTTACAATATACAACGTATTCATTATAATGACACCTGAAAATTGAATGTTTATTATCTGATTGCTACCACATTTTAGTCACTTTAAATAATAATAATAATAATAATATTCTTTATTTCATTGACATGGTTTACATGTATGGAAAACGTCAAAAATACAATAAAATTATGACAATTATACAAACACGTATAAAGTTATAAAACAGTAAGATTACTTATTTTCTACTAAATAATATAATAAAAAAGGTACAGTAGATCCCGAGAGAGAAAGCAACTATGAACGACATAAAAGGCAGTCTTGTGAAAAGAAGTTAATTTGTCAGATCATAATACTCTTTTAAGTTATAAAAACAGTGTTCTAAAAGAAATGATTTTAATTTGAATGAAAAAAGTTTTAGATTTTTACAAGATTTGATTTCAGCTGATAATTTATTAAAAATCAATAAACCTTGTATATGTGGAGCCTTTTTTGAAAAATCATATCTGGCTAAAGGTACCCGAAAGTCGTTTTTTTGACGTGTGTCAAATTTGTGATAGGTTGAATTTAGGTTAAATGATGATTTCTTTGCATAGATGAATCTGCATAACTCGTAGATATAAAGAGAAGTTACTGTTAAAATATTATACTTTTTGAAAAGACTTTTACATGAGAAATCAAGCGATACTTTAGCAATACTTCGTAAAATTCGTTTTTGACAAATAAACACATTTGATACTGTAGATGATACACCCCAAAAACAAATACCGTAGCGAATAACTGATTCTACCTTAGCATAATAAAATATTAAGAGCTGTTTTTCCGTAAGAATATTACTTAAATGTCTAAACTGATAACAAATCACACTAAGTTTAGCAGTAACAGAATCTACCTGCGAGCTCCAAATAAAATTTTCATCAAGAGACACTCCTAGAAATTTATTTTTATAAATCCTAGAAATGTGATGATTATCAAGACAGATATCAATATCAAGGTCTCTGTTGCATTGACGACTGTGAAAACGCATGTAATGTGTTTTCGCAGAGTTAAAGAAAAGGTTGTTGCTACTAAACCAGTTAGCTAGGCGATCTACACAATTCTGACACTTAGCTTTAAGTGTATCACTATTTGGATCTGAAATGATTAGCGAAGTATCATCAGCATACATCGTGATTACACATTCTTTACTAAAAATAGAGCTCAGATCGTTAATGTACAATAAAAAAAGTATAGCTGAAATTACGCTGCCTTGTGGAACTCCAATATTCACTACAGTACGTTCTGAATCTATTTTTTTTGTGATATTGTTATCTATATGTTTAATTGAAACGTATTGCTCCCTGTTTTCTAAAAAAGATGAGATCCAATTAAGAGGCGTGCCCCTTATACCGTGCTTTTCCAACTTAAAGCGCAATCTATCATGGTTTACACAATCAAAAGCTTTTGTCAGATCACAAAAAATTCCGACCGACTGCTCTCCATTTTCTAGTTTGCTTAAAATATTTTCGAGCGTAAATTGTATTGCATTTAAAGTAGAATATTTGGGTCGAAACCCGAATTGGTGTGGACTGATTATTTTGTATTTATACAAAAATTATTCCAACCTATTTAAAAAAGCATGCTCGAAAATTTTTGAGAAGACAGATGAAAGTGCCACTGGCCTATAGTTATTAATATTGTATGCATCTTTTCCTTTATGGATCGGACTGACTTTATTAACTTTAAGGATACATGGAAAGTTTCCTGTCTGAAACGATAGGTTTACTAAATGCAATATGGGTTTAATTATGGTAACTGCTATAATTTTAATTAGGAAATTTGGAATGTTATCTGGACCAGATGATCATTTGTTTTTTATTTTTGTTTTAATTAAATTTAAAAGTTCAGATTCTTCAAAAGGTATCAGAAACAGGCTATTTGATTGTGCAACCATGACATCTTGCGGTTCTGCATTAGATGTGGGTAATTGATCTACTATCTTCTTAGGTGCGTCTCTAAAAAAAGTATTAAATTCATTTGCAACATCTACTGGGTTTGTTAGAATATTGTTGTCAAGCCTGATACTCAAATTTTGACTAGATGGTTTATTGCCTGTGATTTCTTTTATAACATTCCATGTGGATTTGGAAATATTATCGGAATTGAAGATACAATTTTGGTAATATTGTTTCTTAGTTTTGGATATCAGGTTTTTATGATTACGTTTCATTTCTTTGTAAAGAGGTGTAAATTCATTATGTGTTTTTTGAAGCTGAAACAAATTAAATAGATTATTACTAGATTTATGAATTTCTTCATTGTGCCATTTTTTATTTTTAGTTTTTTTAAGGCTAGTATATAATGGAAAATGTTTATTAAAATAAAATATAAAAGTTTCAAAGAAATATTGAAATGAAATATTTAAATCTTGTGTGTTATACACGGAGAACCAATCTTCCGAATTTAAATCGTGAATGAAACAATTTATTTGCGATTCATCATAATTTCTTCGTGTGAATTTTTCCATGCAAACGTCATTATTGTTTAGATTTGTACTAGTGAGAAGAGCTTTATGATCTGACATAACGTTGTCTAGAGTGGCACAACTACTACTAGTGTTACTAAAAATGTGATCTAATATATTGTTGCCTCTAGTAGGACTTTTAACAAGACTCTGACAGTTATAACTTAAAAGTAAGTCTGAAATCATCTTTAGGATTGTAGTATCTCTATCGGGATCGAGATTAAAGTCGCCTCCTAGAATAAGTTTATAACCCGGTTTCATTACTTTGTCTAAAATCTGATTAAATGATTTAAATAGTTTGTCTGATTCTACTGAATTTAAGTAGCCGGGTGTTCTGTAAAAACACATTATTATAACAGTGGTGTTAGAGCTTGCACACCATTTAGCACCACAGATTTCAAACACTTTATCTACACAGAAATCATCTAAATTGATGTGCTGTACATTAAGTTTTGAATTACACCAAATTCCAACACCACCACCTGTGTTATTGGTGCGACAATAATTTGAGATGCATGTATAGTTTGGAAAAAATAAACTATTAATAGAAACTGGGTTGCACCAGGTTTCTGAAAAACAAAAAAATTTGATATTCAGTTCTGGATTAAGAATAAAGTTGCAATGAACTAAATCAAGTGTGTCAGAGTTTAAGGATTGACAGTTCAGGAAAACTATGTCGTAAATGCTCAAATTGTCATTATTTTGCACAGAACTAGATACTACGACGTCTTCTTCTTCAGGGTCCGTGGCTGAAAAAACAGTGAGACGTATGCTCCTTGCGGCCCAATGTTTGCATTCATATCTTGTTCAAAGTTCATTAAATTAACAGTAATTTTAAAGGATGTATAATGTTCAGGGAACTTGGAATTAAGCTCTTCCACAGTCACTTCAGGAAAAAGAGATCGAAGATGATTTGCTATGGTTTGAGACTGAGTTCCTGGTTTTAGCCTAGATGCGTATATAAAGGCTTTTTTCGGTGCTACTTCTATGTTATCAATTTTAGCACTACCGTATATACCTGGCATTTTTTTCTGGTTTTTTCTATTTTTAACAACCTCAACCCATGGAGTATTTTTATGAATATCGTTTGGTATTTTATTAGTTGACTCTTCGTTTTCAGAGTTTAATTTAAGGTTAAGTTTATGGTTGTTTTTATTTGGCGACGTTAACGCCAGTTCAATGTCAGATCTGTCAGGTTTAGTGATTTTTATGTTATTATTATCATTTGTTAGTAACTTTAGATTATTAGTTTTATTTTTAGTATCAGATTTAGTTTTAGATGGCGTTGCTTTGACAATTTCTGTTTCATGCATTTTTATATTATTTTGTTGTAAAAGTGATATATTTGTTTCTTTGTCCTTTATAATTACGCACTTGTCACTAATAATTTTATCTTTTTCTTTAATTAACTGTTTTAAATAGTTTATTTACATTGTAAGTTTATGAACACTTTCAAGGTCAATAGTGTCCCTTGCATCTACAAAATTATCAATGCTTGAGCAGCATTTTGTCAAATTCTCTACGACACTTAGATTTTTCTTCACACAACAATTTTGGTGGAATACACTGTTGCACAACATACATCGAACTATGTTATTTACAGCACTTTTTTTACAGATTTTACATACTTTTTTATCGTTTTCTATTTCACTGTCACTCGTGACACCATTATTGCCCGCCATAATCAACAATAATTGAATGTTTATTATCTGATGATTTCCACGTTTTAGTCACTTTTGCATGTCCAATGCTTAAAACCATCTACAGTACAGATCCTAAAGCATGAATATGAATGTTTTAACAAAAATATCCATTTCAAGAATAGGTAATATCTGACTTTATTTTTGTAAAAAATCATATAAACATTTGCTTCCGCGCCCAAATTTTATAATTCTTTATCATATATAAGCTAAAAGAAAACATTGCAACAAGAAAATTGCTATTTCAAGTGTGGTAGGTATTCTATAATCCACCCCATGTAGCTTACAATATACAACGTATTCATTAAAATGACACCCAAAAAATTAATGTTTAATATCTGATTGGTACCACGTTTTCCTCTTTTTTGCATGTCCAATGCTTAAAACCATCCATAGTATAGATCCTAATGCATGAATATGGATGTTTTAACAAAATAATCCATTTCAAGAATAGGTAAAATCTGACTTTATTTTTGTAAAAAATCATATAAATATTTGCTTACGTGCCCGAATTTTATAATTCTTCATCATATTTTAGCTAAAAGAAAACATTGCAACAAGAAAATTGCTATTTCAAGTGTGGTAGGTATTCTAGATTCCAGCCCATGTAGCTTACAACATACAACGTATTCATTAAAACGACCCTCGAAAATTGAATGTTTATCATCTAATTGGTACCACGTTTTGGTCACTTTTGCATGTTCAATGCTTAAAATCATCCATAGTATAGATCCTACAGCATGAATATAAATGTTTTAACAAAAATATCAATTTCAAGAATAGGTAAAATCTGACTTTATTTTTGTAAAAATCATATAAATATTTGCTTCCGCGCCCGAATTTTATAATACTTTATCATATTTTAGCTAAAAGAAAACATTGCAACAAGAAAATTGCTATTTCAACTGTGGTAGGTATTCTAGAATTCAGCCCATGTAGCTTACAATATACAACGTGTTCATTAAAATGAGACCCGAAAATTAAATGTTTATTATCTGATTAATACCACGATTTGGTCACTTTTGCATGTCCCATGCTTAAAACTATCCATAGTATAGATCCTAAAGCATGAATATGATTGTTTTAACAAAAATATCCATTTCAAGAATAGTTAAAATCTGACTTTATTTTTTAAAAAATCATATAAATATTTCCTTCAGCTACCGAATTTTATAATTCTTCAACATATTTTAGCTAAAAGAAAACATTGCAACAAGAAAATTGCTATTTAAGTGTGGTAGGCATTCTAGAATCCAGCCCATGTAGGTTACAATATACAACGTATTCATTAAAATGACACTTCAAAATTGAATGTTTTTTATCTGATTGGTACAACGATTTAGTCACTTTTGCGTGTCCAATGCTTAAAACCATCCATAGTATAGATCCTAAAGCATGAATATGAATATTTTATCAAAAATATACATTTCAAGAATAGGTAAAATCTGATATAATTGTTGTAAAAAATCATATAAATATATGCTTCCGCGCCCGAATTTTATAATTCTTCATCATATTTTAGCTAAAAGAAAACATTGCAACAAGAAAATTGCTATTTCAAGTGTGGTAGGTATTCTAGAATCCAGCCCATGTAGCTTACAACGTACAACGTATTCATTAAAATGACACTTGAAAATTGAATATTTATTATCTGATTGGTACTACGTTTTGGTCACTTTTGCATGTCCAATGCTTCAAATCATCCATAGTATAGATCCTACAGCATGAATATGAATGTTATCACAAAAAAATCCATTTCAAGAATAGGTAAAATCTGGCTCTATTTTTGTAAAAAATCATATAAATATTTGCTTCCGAGCCCGAATTTAATAATTCTTCATCATATTTTAGCTAAAAGAAAATATTGCAACAAGAAAATTGCTATTTTAACTGTGGTAGGTATTCTAGAATCCAGCGCATGTAGCGTACAATATACAACGTATTCATCAAGAATAGGTAAAATCTGACATTATTTTTGTAAAAAATCATATAACTATTTACTTCCGCGCCCGAATTTTATGAATCTTCATCATATTTTAGCTAAAAGAAAACATTTCAACAAGACAATTGCTATTTTAAGTGCGGTAAGTATTCTATAATCCAGCCTATGTAGCTTACAATATACAACGTATTCATTAAAATGACACCCGAAAATTTAATGTTTATTATCTGATTGGTACCACGTTTTGGTCACTTTTGCATGTCCAATGCTTAAAACCATTAATAGTATATATCCTAAAGCATGAATATGAATGTTTTAACAAAAATATCCATTTCAAGAATAGATAAAATCTAACTTTATTTTTGTAAATAATCATATAAATATTTGCTTTCGCGCCAGAATTTTATAATTCTTCATCATATTTTAGCTAAAAGAAAACATTGCAACAAGGAAATTGCTATTTCAAATGTGGTAGGTATTCTAAAATCCAGCCCATGTAGCTTTACCACACTTGAAATGGCAATTTTTTTGTTGTATATGTTTTTTTTAGCTAAAATATAATGAAGAATTAAAAAATTCAAGCGCGGAAGCAAATATTTATATAATTTTTTACAAAAATAAAGTCAGATTTTACCTATTCTTGATGAATACGTTGAATATTGTAAGCTACATGGGCTGGATTCTAGAATACCTACCACACTTGAAATAGCAATTTTCTTGTATCAATGTTTTCTTTTAGCTTAAATATGATAAAGAATTATAAGATTCGGGCGCGGAAGCAATTAATTATATTATTTTTTACAAAAATAAAGTCAGATTTTACCTATTCTTGAAATGGATATTTTTGTTAAAACATTCATATTCATGCTTAAGGATCTATACTATGGATAATTTTAGCATTGGACATGCAAAAGTGACCAACACGTGGTACCAAACAGATAATAAACATTCAATTTTCGGGTGTCATTTTAATGAATACGTTGTATATTGTAAGCTGCATGGGCTGGATTCTAGAATACCTACCACACTTGAAATTGCAATTTTCTTGTTACAATGTTTTCTTTTAGCTAAAATATGATGAAGAATTATAAGATTTGTTCGCGAAAGCAAAAATTTATATGATTTTTCACAAAAAAAGTCAGATTTTACCTATTCTTGAAATGGTTATTTTTGTTAAAACATTCATATTCATGTTTTAGAATCTATACTATGGATAATTTTAGCATTGGACATGCAAAAGGGACTAAAACGTGGTACCAAACAGATAATAAACATTCAATTTGCGGGTGTCATTTTTATAAATACGTTGTATATTGTAAGCTACATGGGCTGGATTCTAGAATACCTACCACATTTGAAATAGCAATTTTTTGTTGCAATGTTTTCTTTAAGCTAAAATATGATGAAAAATTATAAAATTCGGGTGCGGAAGCAAATATTGAAATGATTTTCTACAAATATAAAGTCAGATTTTACCTATTCTTGAAATGGATATTTTTGTTAAAACATTCATATTCATGCTTTAGCATCTATACTATGGATAATTTTAGCATTGGACATGCAAAATTGACCAAAACGTGGTACCAAGCAGATAATAAACATTCAATTTTCGGGTGTCATTTTAATGAATAAAAAAATAATATTTATAAGATTTTTTACAAAAATAAAATCAGATTTTACCTATTCTTTATGAATACGTTTTATATTGTAAGCTGCATGGGCTGGATTCTAGAATACCTACCACACTTGAAATAGCAGTTTTCTTGTTGCAATGTTTTCGTTTAGTTAAAATATTGTAACGTTTTATTTATTTAGGTGAAGTGTAAAATTAAAAATACTAATATTTATATAACTAATTTTAATTAAAGAAATATGAATTATAAAGAATAATGAAAATAACTACCACTAAAAATCAACAAATATAAACACTATTTTAAGAACTAATTATTATTAATAAAGACTTAAACGCTAAGATAGTTTATTTAAACAATTAAAACTATGCATTATTTTTTTCAACAATATTTATATCACCGTCTATTTATATTACTATATTTTTATGTACCTATATCACCATCTGTTCACTAGAGGTATCTACACAAGTCTGTCCTCGCGATCTTTTGCTAAGGGTATTTATATTAAAACACTTCATTCTAGAACATTCTTTGAATCCTTGTAAATCAGAACAATGGAGAGCGGACGGACGTGTTCTGACATGTTCGCTAGCGGCCGCCGCCAGAGCCGCAACCCTGGGTTCGCTACATTGCCCCCTCCTTAAGACTGTTTCGTCCCGGAATAGTTCGTTATGACGAAATCTGCATGCATCACCCTTGGTGCATCTGGAAGTCTTGAAGAAATAACAGTCGACGGTCCGTTTGAGCTCCTCTTGACCGGTAGAGTTGAAGCTGCAGACTAGAATTTCCACTCTGGTAAAGCGGAAGATTGTTTCTAACATGCTTCTAACAATCCTCCAATCCAAACTATCTAGTCCACAGCCTATCTTCTGTACTGCCAGCTTCATGATGTCATTCTCCAACAGATGGTTCTTCATGTCACACAGCGAGTACCATAAATTGCGGTATGACGGCTTCTGATACGAGTATTGTTTCGTAACGAGATAGTAAATGTACCGCTTGTGTTCTACGTTATTAACCTTCAGTTGTAGCGTTTTCCCGACAGTTGGACGTTGGTTGGCCAGTTCTTGTACTCGTCCAAATTTTCTTTTAAAAACTGAAGCAATGCCGCGGGACATTTTAATGTCTTTCGCTACACAATGTGCGAGGGAATACTCTGGGGACACGGTGAACAGATCTCGTTGTTCTTCTCGTGTCACGCCATACCGTGCCTTATGACCAGTAGAATGACTTTCTATGAAGTCTTCAAATGTAGGTTCCTCAGCTACAACCCGGCGTACCGTCGCTCTATGATGATCGTCAAAATTATCACCAGCGAAAGGGGCTAACCGATTGAAGTGGACTACTCTCGGCTTTCCATTAGGTGTTTTCCTAAATCTGTAGACCACATCATTTATTCTTTTTACGATCTCGCAGGGACCTTCCCAATTCTTTTGCAGCTTCGGTGATAAGCCACGACGTCTTTGTGGATTGTAAAGCCACACCAAATTCCCAGGTTGATAACCACCTTTTTCGGCCTTGACATCGTACTGGTCTTTCATCCGATCGCTGGCACCTTGAATATTTGTATGGACTTGTTCATGGATGTCATTCATTCTTGTCCGTTACATAGTCCTCCCGGGCTATATCTTCACCGGGTTTACTGCCAAATACCAGGTCGCATGGTGAGCGCAACTCCCGCCCGAATAAGATGTTTGCTGGCGTCTGCCCTATTGTCTCATGCACGGATGAACAGTAAGCTAACAAGAACAGATGAAGATGTCGGTCCCAGTCTCGTTGATGGTTAGAGACTACCTTTGACAAATACCGATTTATTGTTTTATTCATCCGTTCAACCATGCCATCAGACTGCGGGTGTAATGCAATAGTTCTGGTTTTCTTTATTCCTAATATCTTACAGATATTTTGGAACAGAGCAGACTCGAAATTCCTTCCTTGGTCGGAATGTATCTCTCGCGGCACTCCAAATCGGCAGATGCATTCTTTTACCAAAACTTCAGCGACCGTTACGGTTTCCTGGTTGGGTAATGGGTAGGCCTCAACCCACTTAGTGAAGTAGTCCATTACTACTACTATGTATTTATTTCCATCATCAGTTTCGGGGAATGGTCCGGCCACGTCAATCGCAATGCGTTCAAAGGGACTTCCAACGTTATATTGGCGCATAGGAGCTCTTCTTTTCCTATGTGGCCCGTTACTTCCCGCGCAGACCACACATTTCTTGCACCACTCTTTAACATCTTCTTTGCAATTTACCCAGTAAAATCGTTGGCGCACACTCTCAAGGGTTATATTTACTCCAAAATGTCCAGATCCGTCGTGGATCTCCTCCAATACTTCCGGTACTCTATTCCTAGGAATTATTAGCTGGGTCCTACTCACAGTTCCTTCAGTATTCTCTACGACACATTTCAGGAGGTCCTCTTCAACCACAATAGAGTCCCATTGCGCCCAGTACGATTTTACACTTTGTGAGTGTCGTGCAACGTCTTCCCAAACTGGTCTGCTATCTCCACGTTTCCAATCCAGTATGATTTTTAAGTCCGAGTCATTCTCTTGGTCCTTGCAAAGGTCTTCCGTTTTTCAACTATCATTCACTACTGTTGCTCTGGCGATGGTAGAGAGTTTTTCTTCTAGACGACTGAAATGCTTGCATTCGTCCTGGCAAGGTCTTCTTGATAATGCGTCAGCATTACGATGGCTTGTGCCTGCTCGATGCTCAATAACAAAGTTATATTCTTGCAATCTTTTAATCCACCTAGCTGCCTGACCTTCAGGATTCTTAAATTGTAGCAGCCATTTGAGAGCAGCGTGGTCAGTTCTTATAAGAAATCTTCTACCGTACAAATATTTGTAGAAGTGCTCTACGGATTTCACGACAGCCAAAAGTTCTTTTCTGGTGACGCAATAATTCCTCTCTGGTTTTGACAAGGTCTTACTAAAATAGGCAATAACCTTCTCTTGTCCGTCTTGTATCTGGGAAAGAACGCCACCAATTTCAACGTTGCTGGCATCTGTATGTAGAACAAATTCTCCTTCTGGTAAAGGAAAACTTAGGACAGGTGCGCTTGTCAAGGAATATTTAAGTTGTTTGAGCCCGGCTTGACAGTCCATCTCCCAGATAAATCTTCTGCCTTCTTCAGTAAGCCTTGTCAATGGCTTCGCTATGTTGGCAAATCCAGGTACATAACGTCAGTAATTTGTACAGAGACCAAGGAAACTTCTCAATTCATGTTTATCTCTCGGTACTGGCCAGTCACTCACAGCCGTTATTTTCTCCGGGTCTGCTGCAATACCCTAACCAGAAACTACGTGTCTAAGATAATGAACTTCTTTTTGAAATAAGTGACACTTCTTTGGACAGTGTTTCAGGTTAGCCTTCCTCAATCTTTGGAAAACCTCTTCCAAGTTCTTCATGTGGTCCTCGAACATTTTTCCTACCACAATAATATCGTCGAGGTAAATCAAACATGTTTTCCATGACAGTCCAGCCAACACGGTTTCCATAAGTCGTTCAAACAGCTTCTTCCCGCTTCGCCAGTGGTAATCTTCTTGCTGTTTGGCGGATGGATCTTGCGTCTCCGGTGTCTATTTTATGATGAACTACATTGGTTCGTCCTTTGTCCTTCTTGTCAAATTGGAACACATCTTGAAAGGTCCCAAATAAGTTCTTGGCCTTGGTTTTCTGGTCGGCAGTCAAGTCTTGGAACGATGATGACAGCACTTTGATTAGAATATCTGGAACTTCGCAGGATGTGTTGCCTTTGGCCTTTACAGTTCGAATTATTGATGATACCGCGTAATATTCACCTACTATGGTCCCTTTTTTTAGGATAACGGGATAAAAATGTTCATTACTCGAACTGGGATTATCTTGTCGGTTTTGAGCAAGGCTTTCCCAATTACTATTCCAGTCCCAGTTTTAGCATCATCATTTTTCGGCTGGAGCATGACAATGTTTCCCTCACAGAAGCTACCCTCTATTTGTGCTTTCACGATTGACTCACTCCGTTCTGGGAGGGTTACATCTTCCGTTATTAATACTCTCATGGCATTGACGTCTCGTGGATTTAATACCAGTTCTTCATCATTGACCATCATCACTCCATTCTTCAGGTCAAGTTTAAATCCATGCTTTTTCATAATGTCCATGCCGAGAATGAATTCATCTTCTACATCAGCTACCAGCACACGATGTTTAATGCACGTTTTTCCAACAGTGATGCTCAAATCTATTTCTCCAGATGCGGTAGCTTGTTCTCCGGTGGCTGTGCGTATCTACCACTTTGTTGGAAGTAGATGTTTTCTGCACAGTTTTCTTGCGAAGTCGGGTCTGATTATGGTTTTTGTCGCACCCGTATCCAGCAACATTTTAAGCGGCCTGCAGTCGTTAGAGCCGTCTACATAGACATTGTTAGCTTGATGATGAAGGGATGCGACATAACTAATGGATTCTGGGGCTACTGGAATACGGGTCGACGATTGCCCCTTCGCATCAACCCGACTTAGTTTCCCGACTCTTTTTCTTCTTTTCTTGCTTCTGCTTTCCTCTGTTGTTTTCTGCAGAGCCTTTGCGGGTGACCTAATTCACCGCAATTCCAACAGCGGAGTTTCTTTCTTCCCGCGCCATGAATTTCAGATGAAATTCGTCTTATCCTGTCATCTAGGTCCTCAGTGTCTTCATTCCTCTCAGCATCAATAATTCGCACTCGCGATTGGTTGCGTAAAGCTTGTTTTGCAGCTACATGATCTAAGGCATATGAAAGTGCATCAACCAGAGTTTTTGGTCGAGCCAATCGTAGGGCCTGCTGAGTTTCATTGTCTCGGACCCCATATATAAATGCTTGTGTGGCTAGACATTCCAAAACACTGTCAGGAGCTGTGGGATGTGCGAGACGAACTAAACGAGCTATATCAGCTTCGAATTCTTGAAGATTTTCTTTAGAACTCTGATATCGGTTCCTCAGTTGCGTCTGGTACACTTGCACCAGATGCGCATTGCCATATCGCATATCCAATCTCTTAACAAGTTCTCTCTTCCAACATTCTAGACTTTTCTGTTAATTCTTCTTTTAAAGTTCTCGAATTTTCTGTTAATTTTTCTTCCAATTTTTGTTCTTAACTTCTGGAATTTTCTATTAATTTGTCTTCTAAAGTTCTAGAAGTTTCAGCTAGTTTTCTAGAATTTTCTTCTAATTTTTGTTCTAAAGTAATAGAAGTTTCATCTAGGTTTCTAGAATTTTCCTGTAATTTTTGTTCCAATGTTCGAGAATTATCCGTCAATTTTTGTTCTAAATTTTCTATTAGTTCTGATTTCAATGCTCTTGAATTTTCCGCTAAATTTTCCTCCTTAATTTTTCCAAAATCGGGTAAGCTACCCGTAATTTCGAATAAACAGTCATCAGGATTTTCACCAGCTTCAACCAAAGCTTGCCGTAGACGATGTTGTAAAACAGACTTGGTTCCCGATGTCTCCAACTCTCGTTCCTCCAGCTCCCTCTTGAGATCGGCCACTTTTAATTCACTTAATTTTACTTGTTTAGTAGCCACTTTAATTATTTTTATTTTACATTTCACAGTTTTTAATAACCCTCACACCTGACATCAATTGTAACGTTTTATTTATTTAGGTGAAGTGTAAAATTGATTAAAAACACTAATATTTATATAACTAAGTTTAATTAAAGAAATATAAATTATAAAGAATAATGAAAATAACTAACACTAAGAATTAACAAATATAAACACTAATTTTAGAACTAATTATTATTACTAAAGACTTAAACGCTAAGATAGTTTATTTAAACAATTAAAACTATGCGATATTTATTTCAACAATATTTATATCAACGTGTATTTATATCACTATCTTTTTATTTATATCATCATCTGTTCACTACACGTATCTACACAAGACTGTCCTCGCAAACTTTTGCTAAGGGTATTTATATTAAAACACTTCATTCTAGAACATTCTTTGATTCCATGTAAATCAGAACAATGGGGAGCGCACGGACGTGTTCTGACCTGTTCGCTAGCGGCCGCCGCCCGCGCCGCCGCCCACGCCACGTACCTGGGTTCGCTACAATATGATAAAGAATTATAAAATTCGGGCGCGGAAGCAAATATTTATATGGTTTTTTACAAAAATTAAATCAGATTTTACCTATTCTTGAAATGGATATTTTTGTTAAAACGTTCATATTCATGCTTTAGGATCTATACTATGGATGGTTTTAAGCATTGGACACGCAAAAGTGACCAAATCGAGGTACTAATCAGTTAATAAACATTCAATTTTCGGGTGTCATTTTAATGAATACGTTGTATATTGTAAGTTACATAGGCTGGATTCTAGAATACCAACCACAGTTGAAATAGCAATGTTTTCTTTTAGCTGAAATATGATAAAGAATTATAAAATTCGGCCGCGGAAGCAAATATTTATATGATTTTATACAAAAATAATGTCAGATTTTACCTATTCTTGAAATGGATATTTTTGTTAAAACATTCATATTCATGCTTTAGGATCTATACTATGGATGGTTTTAAGCATTGGACATGCGAAAGTGACCAAAACGTGGTACCAAATAGATAATAAACATGCAATTGTCGGGTGTCATTTTAATGAATACGTTGTATATTGTAAGCCACATGGGCTGGATTCTAGAATACCGACCATCCTTGAAATAGCAATTTTCTTGTTGCAAAGTTTTCTTTTTCCTAAAATATGATGACGAATTATAAAATTCGGGCGCGGAAGCAAATATTTATATGATTTTTTACAAAAATTAAGTCAGATTTTACCTATTCTTGAAATGGATATTTTTGTTAAAACATTCATATTCATGTTTTAGGATCTATACTATGGATGGTTTTAGGCATTGGACATGCAAAAGTGACTAAATTGTGGTACTAATCAGTTAATAAACATTTAATTTTCGTGTGTCATTTTAATAAATACGTTGTATATTATAAGCTACATGGCCTGGATTCTAGAATACCTACCACACTTGAAATAGCAGTTTTCTTGTTGCAATGTTTTCTTTTAGCTAAAATATGAAAAAGAATTATAAAATTCGGGCGCGGAAGAAAATATTTATATGATTTTTAACAAAAATTAAGTCAAATTTTACCTATTTTTGATGAATACGTTGTATATTGTAAGCTACATGGGCTGGATTCTAGAATACCTACCACACTTGAAATAGCAAATTTCTTGTTGCAATGTTTTCTTTTAGCTAATATATGATAAAGAATTGTAAAATTCTGGCGCGAAAGCAAATATTTATATAATTATTTACCTATTCTTGAAATAGATATTTTTGTTAAAACATTCATATTCATGATTTAGGATCTACACTATGGTTGGTTTTAAGCATTGGACATGCAAAAGTGACCAAAACATGGTACCAACCAGGTAATAAACATTCAATTTTCGGGTGTCATTTTAATGAATACGTTGTATATTGTAAGCTACATGGGCTGGCTTCTAGAATACCTACCACACTTGAAATAGCAATTTTCTTGTTGCAATGTTTTCTTTTAGCTAAAATATGACGAAGAATTATAAAATTCAGGCGCGGAAGCAAATATTTATATGATTTTTTACAAAAATAAAGTCAGCTTTTACCTATTCTAGATGAATACGTTGTATATTGTAAGCTACATGGGCTGGATTCTAGAATACCTACCACACTTGAAATAGCAATTTTCTTGATGCAATGTTTTTTTTTAGCTACATTATGATGAAGAATTATAAAATTCGGGCGCGGAAGCAAATATTTATATGATTTTTTTACAAAAATAAAGTCAGATTTTACCTATTCTTGAAATAGATATTTTTGTTAAAACATTCATATTCATGCTTTGGGATCTATACTATGGATAAATTTAGCATTAGATATGCAAAAGTGACCAAAACGTGGTACCAGTCAGATAATAAACATTCAATTTTCGGGTGTCATTTTAATGAATACTTTGTATATTGTAAGCTACATGGGCTGAATTCTTGAATACCTACCACACTTGAAATAGCAATTTTCTTGTTGCAATGTTTTTTTTAGCTAAAATATCATGAAGAATTATAAAATTCGGGCGTGGAAGCAAATATTTATATGATTTTTTACAAAAATAAAGTCAGATTTTACCTATTCTTGATGAATACGTTCTATATTGTGAACTACATGGGCTGGATTCTAGAATACCTACTACACTTGAAATAGCAATTTTCTTGTTGCAATGTTTACCTTTAACTGAAATTTGATGAAGAATTATAAAATTCGGGCGGAGAAGCAAATATTTATATGATTTTTCACAAAAATAAAGTTAGTTTCTACATATTCTTAAAATGGATATTTTTTTTTAAACTTTCATATTCATTCTTTAGGATCTATACTATGGATAATTTTTAGCATTGGACATGCAAATTGACCAAAACGTGGTACAAATCCGATAATAAACATTCAATTCTCGGGTGTCATTTTAATGAATACGTTGTATATTTAAGCTACATGGGCTGGATTCTAGAATACCTACCACACTTGAAATAGCAATTTTCTTGTTGCAATGTGTTCTTCTAGCTAAAATATGATGAAGAATTATAAAATTCGGGCGCGGATGCAAATATTTTTATGATTTTTTACAAAAATATAAAAAAGTTGTCGATCTGTGCGGACGTGTTTATTTTTCTTCTCTCGCCTGTGCGTGGTCTATATCTCAAATTTTATTAAAATATGAATACAGTAACTCGTGGTAGTGCTAATAAAATTATCGATCTAGAAGATTTAAATACCATTGTTCAACGAGCAGTGGATGATGCTGTAAGTAAAGCAATAAAATCTTTTGAAGGGATAATTTTAGACTTGAAAATCGAAATTCACACTTTAAAACATGTGATTTTAAATAATCAAGAAAAGGGCGTTAAAAGCAGTGATAAACCAACAATTGAAAGTGATTCACTGACTGATGCAAACCTACGTAGTAGAGCAGCTAATAAAAGCAATAAGCCACTGTATAGTGCGAAGGTGTCAAAATCAGCTGTTCCACATGGCGAGCGTTGCGAGTGTGCTCAGTCACAATCCATGCCGCAGCCGCAACTAACTGGCACTGGAGCTGAGACATCTTCCGAACAATGCACGAGTAAATACGACAAAACGCGTAGCACCGCCCATTTGCGCTACACCTTGGGAGCAGCTCAGGCCAGTATTGACAGCAAATTGCTCGGTGCTCCAACACGGGCTTGACTTCACATTAGCCGGGTGGCCAACAAAGATGCCGTAGACAACGATATCCTGGAATACCTCAAAACATTTAGTCTTGACGCCAGATGTATATGTCAAAAAATCTCGATAAATACTTAGAACCGGCGCTGTGGCCAGAGAAAATAGCAGTTCGTAAGTTCTGGTTCCCAAGGAAAAACAGCGGCAATCATTTTTTAGACAGCCAAACATCGGCGCAGAAAGTAAATTAGAACTTCGATGCTACTATCAAAACGTCCGCAGCTTAAACAATAAGTTGAATGACATGTACACATCTGTTTATGATTGCGAATATCATGTTATTGCCTTGACAGAAACCTGGTTACGCCCTGATATCGGTAATTCCGAAATATTTCCAACTGAGTACTACACTGTTCTCCTACAAGACAGAAATTTTACAGCGCTCAACGTCTCTCGTGGTGGTGGTGTACTCCTGGCCTTCAGAACTCAATTCACCTACGAATTGATTGACACAGGAAATCTTGGAACTCTACTGCCATTTGTTGATATTGTTGGTTGTCGCATTTTCTTACAAAATTGTAATTTAACTGTATTTGTAGTTTATATACCTTTTACACCTGATATTTTTACGCTTGATGTTCTTACAACGTTTCATGAATCTGTGTGTATTTCTGAACAAAACGTCCTTATAATGGGCGACTTTAACATCCCTAACTTCTGCTCTGATAACTTGGTTGACAATTTAGCTGAGCACATGTTGAATTTCGCTGCTTTCTGTCAGCTGTTTCAATGCAATGATATATTAAACTGTAATAGACGCTTGTTACATTTAATTTTTTCTAATTTGCATTGCACTGTAACACATGAAAACATAGCTTTGGTTAAAGAAGACACTTTTCATCCAGCTTTACATTTAAAATTATTTTTATTAAATACTAAAAATGTTAACTTTTCGAGTAACAATGTTTCTAAGGTTTACAACTTCAAAAAGGCGAATATCCATTTATTATATGATATGATATTAAATAGTAATTGGTCAATTGTTTATGAGTGTACGGATGTTGACCTAGCTTGTGAAAAATTTTATGAATTATTCTATACTATATTAGATCAATGTGTTACAATTCATCATAATAAAAAACGTAACAAAAATTATCCACCATGGTTCACGCATGAAATAATTCATAATTTGAAATTATAATCAAAGCTTTATGGTAAATATAAAAAATCAAATTTAGCCTGTCATTTGTCCGAATATAAAAAGATATGTTCGCTATCTAAACGACTGATTAAAGAATCATTTACAGAATTTATTCATAAAGTAGAAAATAATGTTGCCTCTGATACTAAAAGTTTCTGGAGTTATGTGCACAGTAAAAAGGGCAACTCAAGAATTCCCGGCTTAATTCTTTATAAGGGTGAAACCGGTGATGACCCAGAATCAATTCTTAAGTTATTTTATAAGCACTTTTCTAGGGTATTTAATGAGGATCATGTTCTGAAACAGAATATGAATCTTTTGAATAATTGTCATTTCAGTAATTCTGTTAATATTAAAATGGGAATTATTTTAGACAGTGACATCCTTTCAGCAGCACGTAATCTAAAATGCTCAATAACAGCTGGGATTGATCAGATACCGAGTTTCTTAGTTAAGGACTGCATATCTGTTTTAACTAATCCATTAATTTTTATCTTTAGATTATGTGTTTCGACTGGAACTTTCCCTTTAATATGGAAAGAAACGAAAGTGTGCCCTATCCTAAAATCTGGCGATCCGTCTTTGGTCAACAATTACAGGCCAATTAGTATAATATCGAACTTTGCTAAACTTTTCGAAATTATAATATATAAAGATATATTCCCGCAAAGTCATAAATACATTTCTGTACACCAGCACGGATTTATCCCAATGCGGTCCATCGTTACTAATTTATGTACATTTACGCAGCAAGCCTCAGAAATTCTGGATAAAAACGGCCAACTTGATGTCATCTATACTGATTTCTCTAATCGATCACGATATTTTACTTTTAAAAATGGAAAACTTTGGTTTCAACACGTTACTAATAAATTTTTTTAAATCGTACTTAGCGAATCGGTCATTATATATAATGTACAATAGTCATAAGAGCTTAGGGTATACAGCTAAATCAGGGGTCCCACAGAGTTCTAACCTAGGGCCCTTTTTATTTTTGTTATATATTAACGATATATGTGATAATGTTAATTGTAATATTCTTTTATATGCCGATGATATTAAGATCTATATAGAAATACATACTCTACATGATTGTAATGAATTACAGAAAAACTTTAATTGTATTCAATTATGGTGTGAAGAGTTTAATTAACCTTTAAATATAGATAAGTGCTCATTTATGACCCTTACTCGTAAAAGAAATCCAATTACTTTCACTTACGTTATAGAGTCAGTGCCTTTAAAGAGATGTTTGTATAAAAAAGATTTAGGCGTTACATTCGAACAAAACCTAACTTTTACTATGCACATAATGGAAACATTATTATCATGTAATAAAACACTTGGTTTTATTATACGTAATAGTAAATCGTTTTTTAATGTCGATACCTTAAAAATTTTGTATTACGCTTTTGTTCGCTCTAAGTTGGAATATGCTATTCTTATATAGTATTCGCCATATAACACCCATAGAACTAATATTAAATAAGTTCGGCGTCGCTTTCTAAAGTATCTTTGGTTCAAAAGATTCTCTGTTTACCCGGAAAGAGGATTTGAGCAACGCTTATTATTAGAAAAATTCTCTGTCCAGTCAGTTGAAGATAGGCATAAAAGTATTGCTTTAACTACGTTAGACAAAATTGTAGGCAATAATAAAGAATGTCCGTACTTATCGCACAAATTATCGTTTCATGTCCCCAGTTCAACATCTCGTACACGTAACATCTTCTACTTGCCTTTGTGTCATTCTAATGTTATGGTTAAGTCACCTATTTATGTAATGTGCTCGTTGTATAACAATCTGTGACTTATATTACTGTTTATTGTTCATTTACTTGTATTGGGTTCATCCTGTTAAGTAATAAATCATTTATATTGTTATTATTATTATTATTATTATTAAAAATAAAGTCAGATTTTACCTATTCTTGATGAATACGTTGTATATTTTAAGCTACATGGGCTGGATACTGAAATAACTACTACACTTGCAACAGCAATTTTCTTGTTGCAATGTTTTCTTTTAGCTAAAATATGATGAAGATATATAAAATTCGGTCGTGGAAGCAAATATTTATATGATTTTTTACAAAAATTAAGTCAGATTTTACTTATCCTTTAAATGGATATTTTTGTTAAAACATTTATATTTATGCTTTAGGATCTACACTATGGATAATTTTAGCATTGGACCTACAAAAGTGACCAAAACGTGGTACTAATCAGATAATAAACATTCAATTTTCGGGTGTCATTTTAATGAATACGTTGTATATTGTAAGCTACAAGGGCTGGATTCTAGAGTAACTACCACTCTTAAAGTAGCAATTTTCTTGTTGCAATTTTTTTTATAGCTAAAATATATTGAAAAATTATAAAATTCGAGCGCGGAAGCAAATATTTATATGATTTTTTACAAAAATAAAGTCAGTTATTACCTTTTCTTGAAGAATACGTTGTATATTGTAAGCTACATGGGCTGGATTCTAGAATACCTACCACACTTGAAATAGCAATTTTCTTGTTGCAATGTTTTTTTTTAGCTAAAATATGATGAAGAATAATAAAATTCGAGCACGGAAGCAAATATATATATGATTTTTTACAAAAATAAAATCAGATTTTACCTATTCTTGATGAATACGTTATATATTGTAAGCTACATGGGCTGGATTCTAGAATACCTACCACATTCGAAATAGCAATGTTCTTGTTGCAATGTTTTCTTTTAGCTAAAATATGATGAAGATTTATAAAATTCGGGCGCGGAAGCAAATATTTATATGTTTTTTTACAAATATAAAGTCAGATTTTACCTATTATTGAAATGGATATTTTTGTTAAAACATTCATATTCATGCTTTAGGATCTATACTATGGATGGTTTTAAGCATTGGACATGCAAAAGAGACCAAAACGTGGAACCAATCAGATAATAAACTTTCAATTTTCGGGTGTCATTTTAATGAATACGTATATTGTTAGCTACATGGGCTGGATTCTAGAATACCTACCACGTGTGAAATAGCAATTTTTTTGTTGCAATGTTTTCTTTTAGCTAAAATATGATAAAGAATTATAAAATTCGGGCACGGAAGCAAATATTTATATGAGTTTTTTATAAAAATAAAGTCAGATTTTACCTATTCTTGACGAATACGTTGTATATTGTAAGCTACATGGGCTGGATTCTAAAATACCTACCACACTTGAAATAGCAATTATCTTGTTGAAATGTTTTCTTTTTGCTAAAATATGATAATGAATTATAAAATTCGTGAGCGGAAGCAAATATTTATATGATTTTTTACAAAAATAATGTCAGATTTTACCTATTCTTGAAATAGATGTTTTTGTTAAAACATTCATAGTCATGCTTAAGGATCTATACTACGGACGGTTTTAAGCATTAGACATGCAAAAGTGACCAAAACATAGTACCACTCAGATAATAAACATTCAATTTTCGGGTGTCATTTTAATGAATACGATGTATATTGTAAGCTACATGGGCTGGATTCTCGAATACCTACCACACTTGAAATAGTAATAATCTTGTTGCAATGTTTTCTTTTAGCTATTATATGATCAAGAATTATAAAATTTGGGCGTGGAAGCAAATATTTATATGATTTTTAATAAAAATTATGTCAGATTTTACCTATCCTTGAAATGAATATTTTTGTTAAAACATTCATATTCATGCTTTAGGATCTATACTATGGATAATTTTAGCATTGGACATGCAGAAGTGACCAAAACACGGTACCAATCAGATAATAAACATTCAATTTTTGAGTGTCATTTTAATAAATACGTTGTATGTTGTAAGCTATATGTGCTGGATTCTAGAATAACTACTACACTTAAAATAGCAATTATCTTGTTGCAATGATTTCTTTTTGCTATAATATAATGAAGAATTATAAAATTCAGGCGCGGAAGCAAATATTTATATGATTTTTTACAAAAATAAATTCAGATATTACCTATTCTTGAAATAAATATTTTTGTTAAAACATTCATATTCATGCTTTAGGATCTATACTATGGATGGTTTAAAGCATTGGACATGCATAAGTAACCAAAACGTGGTACCAATCAGATAATATACATTAAATTTTCGTGTGTCATTTTAATGAATACGTTGTATATTGTAAGCTACATGGGCTGGATTCTAGAATACCTACCACACTTGATATAGCAATTTTCTTGTTGCATTGTTTTCTTTTAGCTAAAATATGATGAAAAATTATATAAATTCAGGCGCGGAATAAATATTTATATGATTTTTTACAAAAATAAAGTCAGATTTTACCTATTCTTGAAATGGATATTTTTGTTAAAACATTCATAAACATACTTTTGGACTTATACTATGGATAAAATATAATGAAAAATTATAAAATTCGGACGCGAAAGCAAATATTTATATGATTTTTTACAAAAATAAAGACAGATTTTACCTATTTTTAATGAATACATTGTATATTGTAAGCAACATGGGCTGGATTTTAGAATACCTACCACAATTAAAATAGCAATTTTCTTTTTACAATGTTTTCTTTTAGCTAAAATTTTATAAAAAATTATAAAATTCGGTCGCGGAAGCAAATATTTATATGATTTTTTACAAAAATACAGTCAGATTTTACCTATTTTTGATAAATACGTTGCATATTGTAAGCTTCATTGGCTGGATTCTAGAATACCACCACACTTGAAATAGAAATGTTCATGTTGCAATGTTTTCTTTTAGCTAAAATATGATGAAAAATTTGAAAATTCGGGCGCGGAAGCAAATATTTATATGATTTTTTTCAAAAATAAAGTCAGATTTTACCTATTTTTGAAATGGATATTTTTGTTAAAACATTCATAAACATGCTTTTGGACCTATACTATGGATAAAATATAATGAAAAATTATAAAATTCAGGCGCGGAAGCAAATATTTATATATTTTTTTTACAAAAATTAAGTCAGATTTTACCTATTTTTGATGAATACGTTGTATATTGTAAGCATCATTGGCTGGATTCTAGAATACCTACCACACTTGAAATAGCAATTTTCTTGTTGCAATGTTTTCTTTTAGCTAAAATATGATGAAAAATCATAAAATTCGGGCGCGGAAGCAAATATTTATATTATTTTTTACAAAAATAAAGTCAGATTTTACCTATTCTTGAAATGGATATATTTGTTAAAACATTCATAAACATACTTTTGGACGTATACTATGGATAACATATAATGAAAAATTATAAAATTCGGGCGCGGAAGCCAATATTTATATGATTTTTTACAAAAATAAAGTCAGATTTTACCTATTTTTGATGAATACCTTGTATATTGTAAGCTACATGGGCTGGATTCTAAAATACCTACCACAATTGAAATAGCTAATTTCTTGTGGCAATGTTTTCTTTTAGCTAAAATATGATGAAAAATTATAAAATTCTGGCGCGGAAGCAAATATTTATATGATTTTTTACAAAAATAAAGTCAGATTTTACCTATTTTTGAAATGAATATTTTTGTTAAAACATTCATAAACATGCTTTTGGACCTATACTATAGATAAAATATAATGAAAAATTATAAAATTCGGGCGCAGAAGCAAATTTTTATATGATTTTTTACAAAAATAAAGTCAGGTATTACCTATTTTTAATGAATACGTTGTATATTATAAGCAACATGGGCTGGATTCTAGAATACCTACCACACTTGAAATAGCAATTTTCTTGTTGCAATGTTTTCTTTTAGCTAAAATATGATGAAAAATTCTAAAATTCGGGCGCGGAAGCAGATATTTAACGATTTTTTACAAAAATAAAGTCAGATTTTACCTATTTTTAATGAATACTTTGTATATTGTAAGCTACATGGGCTGGTTTCTAGAATACCTAGCACACTTGAAACAGCAATTTTCTTGATGCAATGTTTTCTTTTAGCTAAAATATGATGAAAAATTATAAAATTCGTTCGCGGAAGCAAATATTTATATGATTTTTTACAAAAATTAAGTCAGATTTTACCTATTTTTCATGAATATGTTGTATATTGTAAGATTCATTGGCTGGATTCTAGAATACCTACCACACTTGAAATAGCAATTTTCTTGTTGCAATGTTTTCTTTTACCTAAATAATGATGAAAAATCATAAAATTCGGGCGCGGAAGCAAATATCCATATAATTTTTTACAATAATAAAGTCAGATTTTACCTAGTCTTGAAATAGATATTTTTGTTAAAACATTCATAAACATGCTTTTGGACCTATACTATGGTTATAATATGATGAAAAATTATAAAATTCGGGCGCGGATGCAAATATTTATATGAATTTTTACAAAAATAAAGTCAGATTTTACCTATTTTTGATGAATACGTTGTATATTGTAAGCTACATGGGCTGGATTTTAGAATACCTACCACAATTGAAATAGCAATTTTCTTGTAGCAATGTTTTCTTTTAGATAAAATATGATGAAAAATCATAAAATTCGGGCGCGGAAGCAAATATTTATATGATTTTCTACAAAAATAAAGTTAGATTTTACCTATTTTTGATGAATACGTTGCATATTGTAAGCTTCATTGGCTGGATTCTAGAATACCACCACACTTAAAATAGCAATTTTCTTGTTGCAATGTTTTCTTTTAGCTAAATTATGATGAAAAATTATAATATTCGGATGCGGAAGCAAATATTTATATGATTTTTTACAAAAAAAAGTCAGATTTTCCCTATTTTTTAAAGGGATATTTTTGTTAAAACATTCATAAACATGCTTTTGGACATATATTATGGATAAAATATACTGAAAAATTATAAAATTCGGGCGCGGAAGCAAATATTTATATAATTTTTTACAAAAATAAGTTAGATTTAACTATTTTTGATGAATACGTTGTATTTTGTAAACTTCATGGGCTGGATTCTAGAATTTTACCACACTTGAAATAGCAATTTTCTTGTTGCAATGTTTTCTTTTAGCTAAAATATGATGAAAAATTATAAAATTCGGGCGCGGAAGCAAATATTTATATGATTTTTTACAAAAATAAAGTCAGATTTTACCTATTTTTGAAATGGATATGTTTGTTAAAACATTCATAAACATGCATTTGGACCTATACTATGGATAAAATATGATGAAAAATTATAAAATTCGGGCGCGGAAGCAAATATTTATATGATTTTTTACAAAAATAAAGTCAGATTTTACCTATTTTTGATGAATACGTTGTATATTGTAAGCTACATGGGCTGGATTCTAGAATACCTACCACAATTGAAATAGCTATTTTCTTGTAGCAATGTTTACTTTTAGCTAAAATATGATGAAAAATCATAAAATTCTGGCGCGGAAGAAAATATTTATATGACTTTTTACAAAAATAAAGTCAGATTTTACCTATTTTTGAAATGGATATTTTTGTTAAAACATTCATATACATGCTTTTGGACCTATACTATGGATAAAATATAATGAAAAATTATAAAATTCGGGCGCGGAAGCAGATATTTATATAATTTTTTACAAAAATTAAGTCAGATTTAACTATTTTTGATGAATACGTTGTATGTGTAAGCTTCATTGGCTGGATTCTAGAATACCTACAACACTTGAAATAGCAATTTTCTTGTTGCAATGTTTTCTTTTACCTAAATTATGATGAAATATTATAAAATTCGGGCGCGGAAGCAAATATTTATATGATTTTTTACAAAAATAAAGTCAGATTTTACCTATTCTTGAAATGGATATTTTTGTTAAAACATTCATAAACATGCTTTTGGACCTATACTATAAATAAAATATAATAAAAAATTATAAAATTCGGGCGCGGAAGCAAATTTTTATATGATTTTTTACAAAAATAAAGTCAGATTTTACTTATTTTTAATGAATACTTTGTATATTGTAAGCAACATGGGCTGGATTTTAGAATAACTACCACACTTGAAATAGCAATTTTCTTGTTGCAATGTTTTCTTTTAGCTAAAATATGATGAAAAATTATAAAATTCGGGCGCGGAAGCAGATATTTAACGATTTTTTACAAAAATAAAGTCAGATTTTACCTATTTTTAATGAATACTTTGTATATTGTAAGCTACATGGGCTGGTTTCTAGAATACCTAGCACACTTGAAACAGCAATTTTCTTGATGCAATGTTTTCTTTTAGCTAAAATATGATGAAAAATTATAAAATTCGTTCGCGGAAGCAAATATTTATATGATTTTTTACAAAAATT
Organism: Stenolophus ochropezus; assembly: GCA_035578165.1. Lineage (NCBI taxonomy): Eukaryota > Metazoa > Arthropoda > Insecta > Coleoptera > Carabidae > Stenolophus > Stenolophus ochropezus. The sequence goes on from JAQOWZ010000141.1 coordinate 258,606, forward strand.
AAGTCAGATTTTACCTATTTTTCATGAATATGTTGTATATTGTAAGATTCATTGGCTGGATTCTAGAATACCTACCACACTTGAAATAGCAATTTTCTTGTTGCAATGTTTTCTTTTACCTAAATAATGATGAAAAATCATAAAATTCGGGCGCGGAAGCAAATATCCATATAATTTTTTACAATAATAAAGTCAGATTTTACCTAGTCTTGAAATAGATATTTTTGTTAAAACATTCATAAACATGCTTTTGGACCTATACTATGGTTATAATATGATGAAAAATTATAAAATTCGGGCGCGGATGCAAATATTTATATGAATTTTTACAAAAATAAAGTCAGATTTTACCTATTTTTGATGAATACGTTGTATATTGTAAGCTACATGGGCTGGATTTTAGAATACCTACCACAATTGAAATAGCAATTTTCTTGTAGCAATGTTTTCTTTTAGATAAAATATGATGAAAAATCATAAAATTCGGGCGCGGAAGCAAATATTTATATGATTTTCTACAAAAATAAAGTCAGATTTTACCTATTTTTGATGAATACGTTGCATATTGTAAGCTTCATTGGCTGGATTCTAGAATACCACCACACTTAAAATAGCAATTTTCTTGTTGCAATGTTTTCTTTTAGCTAAATTATGATGAAAAATTATAATATTCGGATGCGGAAGCAAATATTTATATGATTTTTTACAAAAAAAAGTCAGATTTTCCCTATTTTTTAAAGGGATATTTTTGTTAAAACATTCATAAACATGCTTTTGGACATATATTATGGATAAAATATACTGAAAAATTATAAAATTCGGGCGCGGAAGCAAATATTTATATAATTTTTTACAAAAATAAGTTAGATTTAACTATTTTTGATGAATACGTTGTATTTTGTAAACTTCATGGGCTGGATTCTAGAATTTTACCACACTTGAAATAGCAATTTTCTTGTTGCAATGTTTTCTTTTAGCTAAAATATGATGAAAAATTATAAAATTCGGGCGCGGAAGCAAATATTTATATGATTTTTTACAAAAATAAAGTCAGATTTTACCTATTTTTGAAATGGATATGTTTGTTAAAACATTCATAAACATGCATTTGGACCTATACTATGGATAAAATATGATGAAAAATTATAAAATTCGGGCGCGGAAGCAAATATTTATATGATTTTTTACAAAAATAAAGTCAGATTTTACCTATTTTTGATGAATACGTTGTATATTGTAAGCTACATGGGCTGGATTCTAGAATACCTACCACAATTGAAATAGCTATTTTCTTGTAGCAATGTTTACTTTTAGCTAAAATATGATGAAAAATCATAAAATTCTGGCGCGGAAGAAAATATTTATATGACTTTTTACAAAAATAAAGTCAGATTTTACCTATTTTTGAAATGGATATTTTTGTTAAAACATTCATATACATGCTTTTGGACCTATACTATGGATAAAATATAATGAAAAATTATAAAATTCGGGCGCGGAAGCAGATATTTATATAATTTTTTACAAAAATTAAGTCAGATTTAACTATTTTTGATGAATACGTTGTATGTGTAAGCTTCATTGGCTGGATTCTAGAATACCTACAACACTTGAAATAGCAATTTTCTTGTTGCAATGTTTTCTTTTACCTAAATTATGATGAAATATTATAAAATTCGGGCGCGGAAGCAAATATTTATATGATTTTTTACAAAAATAAAGTCAGATTTTACCTATTCTTGAAATGGATATTTTTGTTAAAACATTCATAAACATGCTTTTGGACCTATACTATAAATAAAATATAATAAAAAATTATAAAATTCGGGCGCGGAAGCAAATTTTTATATGATTTTTTACAAAAATAAAGTCAGATTTTACTTATTTTTAATGAATACTTTGTATATTGTAAGCAACATGGGCTGGATTTTAGAATAACTACCACACTTGAAATAGCAATTTTCTTGTTGCAATGTTTTCTTTTAGCTAAAATATGATGAAAAATTATAAAATTCGGGCGCGGAAGCAGATATTTAACGATTTTTTACAAAAATAAAATCAGATTTTACCTATTTTTAATGAATACGTTGTATATTGTAAGCTACATGGGCTGGATTCTAGAATACCTGCCACACTTGAAACAGCAATTTTCTTGTTGCAATGTTTTCTTTTAGCTAAAATATGATGAAAAATTATAAAATTCGTTCGCGGAAGAAAATATTTATATGATTTTTTACAATAATAAAGTCAGATTTTACCTAGTCTTGAAATGGATATTTTTGTTAAAACATTCATAAACATGCTTTTGGACCTATACTATGGATAAAATATGATGAAAAATTATAAAATTCGGGCGCGGATGCAAATATTTATATGATTTTTTGCAATAATATTCGGATGCGGAAGCAAATATTTATATGATTTTTTACAAAAAAAAGTCAGATTTTCCCTATTTTTGAAATGGATATTTTTGTTAAAACATTCATAAACATGCTTTTGGACCTATACTATGGATAAAATAAGATGAAAAATTATAAAATTCGGGCGCGGATGCAAATATTTATATTTATTTTTACCTATTTTTGATGAATACGTTGTATATTGTAAGCTACATGGGCTGGATTTTAGAATACCTACCACAATTGAAATAGCAATTTTCTTGTAGCAATGTTTTCTTTTAGCTAAAATATGATGAAAAATCATAAAATTCGGGCGCGGAAGCAAATATTTATATGATTTTTTACAAAAATAAAGTCAGATTTTACCTATTTTTGATGAATACGTTGCATATTGTAAGCTTCATTGGCTGGATTCTAGAATACCTACCACACATGAAATAGCAATTTTCTTGTTGCAATGTTTTCTTTTAGCTAAAATATGATGAAAAATTATAAAATTCGGGCCCGGAAGCAGATAATTAACGATTTTTTACTAAAATAAAGTCAGATTTTACCCATTTTTAATAAATACGTTGTATATTGTAAGTTACATGGGCTGGATTCTAAAATACCTACTACACTTGAAATAGCAATTTTCTTGTTGCAATGTTTTCTTTTAGCTAAAATATGATGAAAAATTATGAAATTCGTTCGCAGAAGCAAATATTTATATGATTTTTACAAAAATTAAGTCAGATTTTACCTATTTTTCATGAATATGTTGTATATTGTAAGATTCATTGGCTGGATTTTAGAATACCTACCACACTTGAAATAGCAATTATCTGGTTGCAATGGTTTTTTTTACCTAAAATATGATGAAAAATCATAAAATTCGAGCGCGGAAGCAAATTTTCATATGATTTTTTACAATAATAAAGTCAGATTTTACCTAGTCTTGAAATGGATATTTTTGTTAAAACATTCATAAACATGCTGTTGGACCTATACTATGGATAAAATATGATGAAAAATTATAAAATTCGGGCGCGGATGCAAATATTTATATGATTTTTTACAAAAATAAAGTCAGATTTTACCTATTTTTCATGAATACGTTGCATATTGTAAGCTTCATTGGCTTGATTCTAGAATACCACCACACTTGAAATAGCAATTTTCTTGTTGCAAAGTTTTCTTTTACCTAAATTATGTTGAAAAATTATAAAATTCGGGCGCGGAAGCATATATTTATATGATTTTTTACAAAAATAAAGTCAGATTTTACCAATTTTTAATGAATACGTTGTATATTGTAAGCTACATGGGCTGGATTCTAGAATACCTACTACACTTGATATAACAATTTTCTTGTTGCAATGTTTTCTTTTAGCTAAAATATGATGAAAAATTATGAAATTCGTTCGCAGAAGCAAATATTTATATTATTTTTTACAAAAATTAAGTCAGATTTTACCTATTTTTCATGAATATGTTGTATATTGTAAGATTCATTGGCTGGATTCTAGAATACCTACCACACTTGAAATAGCAATTATCTTGTTGCAATGGTTTCTTTTACCTAAATTATGATGAAAAATCATAAAATTCGGGCGCGGAAGCAAATATTCATATGATTTTTTACAATAATAAAGTCAGGTTTTACCTAGTCTTGAAATGGATATTTTTGTTAAAACATTCATAAACATGCTATTGGACCTATTCTATGGATAAAATATGATGAAAAATTATAAAATTCGGGCGCGGATGCAAATATTTATATGATTTTTTACAAAAATAAAGTCAGATTTTAACTATTTTTGATGAATACGTTGTATATTGTAAGCTACATGGGCTAGATTCTAGAATACCTACCACAATTGAAATAGCAATTTTCTTGTAGCAATGTTTCCGTTTAGCTAAAATATGATGAAAAATCATAAAATTCGGGCGCGGAAGCAAATATTTATATGATTTTTTACAAAAATAAAGTCAGATTTTACCTATTTTTGAAGAATACGTTGCATATTGTAAGCTTCATTGGCTGGATTCTAGAATACCACCACACTTGAAATAGCAATTTTCTTGTTGCAATGTTTTCTTTTAGCTAAAATATGATGAAAAATTATAAAATTCGGACGCGGAAGCAAATATTTATATGATTTTTTACAAAAATAAAGTCAGATTTTACCTATTTTTGAAATGGATATGTTTTTTAAAATGTTCATAAACATGCTTTTGGACCTATAATAAAATATGATAAAAAATTATAAAATTCGGGCGCGGAAGCATATATTTATATGATTTTTTGCAAAAATAAAGTCAGATTTTACCTATTTTTGAAATGGATATGTTTGTTAAAACATTTATAAACATGCATTTGGCCCTATACTATGGATAAAATATGATGAAAAATTATAAAATTCGGGCGCGGAAGCAAATATTTAATAAATTTTTTACAAAAATAAAATCAGATTTTACCTATTTTTGATGAATACGTTGCATATTGTAAGCTTCATTGGCTGGATTCTAGAATACCTACCACACTTGAAATAGCAATTTTCATGTTGCAATGTTTTCTTTTACCTAAATTATGATGAATAGTCATAAAATTCGGGCGTGGAAGCAAATATTTATATGATTTTTTACAAAAATAAAGTCAGATTTTACCTATTTTTAATGAATACGTTGTATATTGTAAGCGACATGGACTAGATTCTAGAATACCTACCACAATTGAAATAGCAATTTTCTAGTAGCAATGTTTTCTTTTCGCTAAAATATGATGAAAAATCATAAAATTCGGGCGCGGAAGCAAGTATTTAAATGATTTTTTACAAAAATAAAGTCAGATTTTACCTATTTTTGAAATGAATATTTTTGGTAAAACATTCACAAACATGCTTTTGGACCTATACTATGTATAAAATATTATGAAAAATTATAAAATTCGGGCGCAGAAGCAAATATTTATATGATTTTTTACAAAAATAAAGTCAGATTTTACCTATTTTTGATGAATACTTTGCATATTGTAAACTTCATTGGCTGGATTCTAAAATACCTAATAAGTAGTCTCTATTCTGTTGCTGAGAAAACAGCGTGCTTGGAGAGCACGCTGACTGATCAGCACCAGAATAGAGACTACTACACCTCTCGAAAAATCTGACTATTCTCTCTTAATGTATAATATACTATTTTAGTGTGCACCTATTAACGAACTCACATATGCCAGATGCAATTGGGGGACGCCACCTCATTTTGTGAGATTCGGCAGATGCAAATTTAGCTTGTTTTTAGCACTTTCTTTGCTTAAAATACATAAAAACTTACAAATTTTTTATTTAATAAATGTATTGTTGTGATTTGAAATGTTTTGTTGTCCCAGACGATCAAGTAGATGGTATGGCTTGCAGAAAATGTAAATCATATTGTTTTTGCAAATGTAAGTGTAAATCACATAATACTATTTTTATAAAAGTATTTAGTTACGCTACTGGTTTATCTACGCCACTGTTTTATTTTAATAAAATAACACTTTCGTCAGCACTTTAAGTAGTTAAAAACTTTTCAAACAGTACGAATGGATTCATCTTTTGTAATAAGTAACTAGATTATCTATGAGTGAGTATAAATTATTATATTACAAAATAATAATGATTAAAAACTATAGTGTCAAGAATCAAGAATTCTGTGGGCAACGATGGATTAATATACTAGATCGAATTGGAGCGGTGAAATGGGAATGAAGAATTTATTAAATAAATATATTAACATAATTTTATTGTACTAAATGGAGAACAAAACTAACTATGCAGGTATGTTGAACAGTGCATCATCTCAATTTAAAAAATTATCTGAATTAGAATTAGATATTCCTTATAAAGTTATATCGTTTGAAACTAGCACAGGTAATTACGGCCAACAAGTTATAGCAAATTTGGAAAACTGCAAAATATCTTTACCAGCGAGATATAATAAATTTATTCCCCAAATTAAAGACATGAACAAAAATCCACCCAGTTTAGTTTATAAAGGTAAAATAGAAAGAAACAATAAACAAATACATGATATACAATTTATTTAAAAATTACAAAAATGTTAAAAGATATTGAATTCCATATTTGATAAGTGCGTTGAAGACATCTTCTTTGGTGCTGGTCTGTAAGTAAAAATAAAATTAGTTACTACTTTATTAACTATATAATTATACTTACATTATAATTCACAATCGTTAGAATCATCACCGCCATACAGGTTGTTGTGTTCACGAATTTCTTCAGTTATTTGCTTATCTTCCTTGTCCAAATTTTCATACTCTTCTTCCACTATATGTAGCTTAGAAGCTAATTCACGTATTCTTAATTTAAGTTTTCTTGCACTTTCCTTTTTATTTTTTTTCATTTTTTTTTATTTTTGATTGTTTTATTATTTTATCGACCATATTACTGTTAGATTTAGCAACATCACTGAAGAAATTTGAAATTTTATTTTTAACTTTATTATTTTTAATTGTATTATTTAAGATTTTATTTTTAATTGCATTATTTAAATTATTATTATTTTGAATACGCGTATTAACACTTGCGTTATTTATTACACTGTCTACTTGCATTGGCTCCATTGAACTATTTATAAAACATTTTCTTTGCTAACACCTTATTTATACTTGGTAAAACTTCTAGAATATTCCATTTTGCACCAGAGTCGTAACGATAAATTGACGGCCCTACTTAAAGCTAACTTCAGAACCACTTATCCTGATAAAATAAATAAGTATGCAAAAACAAAAAAAAATTTAAGTTGGTTAATGTGATTTAGAATTCAGTAGAGCCGCATGAGCCTTCGATAAATCTATTGAGAATTTTTTTTAAAAATCCACCTAGTTACACCTCTGTAGACACCGTATACGGTGTCAATTCTTGTCGGCACTGGTTTTAAAACGCGTGCTTAGGCACCGATTTCTTTGTTTCGTTGCAACGATGACACTGAACTTGTGTAATCATGCACACACATGATTTCCGCGAAATGTGTGAGTTTACTTTGTATTAGCTGACGTATAACCATTTAATTTTTTCTTTTTTAAATATTTTTCTACAGCAAAATAAGTAATATTATCTAAAAATTCACGTTCTTTATCGTATATTTCAACTTCACTAATTTTACCAGATTTTAACAATAACAACATATCTCTATAAAATTTATAACACTTTTTAAACTCAATCATTTTTTCTTTAATGTTTAATATTTCATTAAGACCCATTTAAACCGGACTACCAATAGATAAAGCAGCTAAAGGCGTAAACGCAAGAGCAGATAGACTACTTCCCGCAAAAATTACCTCACCAATATGAAGTGCAATATTAATATTACTATTTAATTTATAACTTTTACGGTAAACGTATTTTCTGTTCTCCAAATATTCTTCCATTTATAAATGAGAAAGAAAGGATCAGGTATTGTGAATAATTTATTAAATAATTTGCCATTTGAAGCGCATGTACCGGGTAACAATTATTGTGGGCCGGGAACTAAATTAAAGAAACGATTAGCTCGAGGAGATAGAGGTGTAAATCCTTTAGATGAAGCATGCAGGGAACACGATATTGCATATTCTCAGTATAAAGATGTACCCAATAGAAATAAAGCAGATCAAATATTAGAATACAAGGCTTGGGACAGAGTTAACAGTAAAGATTCTTCCCTGGGTGAAAAAACCGCGGCATGGTCAGTTACAAATATTATGAAAGCTAAACGTAAAATGGGTATGGGTTTAAATAATAATTTTTCTAGTAATAAATCAGTTAAAATGTCATATATACAATATGGTGTGAGTTTGTCTGAAAATCAACAAAAGAAAATTGCCAACGCAACAGACACTGTTTCAGTTCGTTTAAAGAATGAAGATTTGAAAGGTTCTGTTAAACTATCACTCACACAAGCTCAAATTAATAAAATTGAAAAAGCAAAAAAAGACGGTAAAGGAGTAACTTTAAAATTATCACAAAGTCAAATTAAAAGAGGTGGCATTATACCTTTATTACCAATTATAGCAGCATTAGGAGCCGCTGCTGGTGGAGCAGCAGGTATAACTCAAGCAGTACATAAAAAACAATATCAAAATAAAATGCTTGAAGAGGCTAAACGCCACAATAAAGCAATTGAAGGAAAAAAAGGTTCAGGTGTTAAGAAAACTGGTAAAGGAATGTTTTCAATAGGTGATGTTGAATGGAACAAGTAAAAAAATAAAAATTTCAAATAAAGCATTATCCGATATTGAACTAATAAATTACGCTAAACAGTTAAAAATTCCATATTTTAGAGGTGTATTTATGGATGACACATTACCTAAGAAAATAAATAAAAACGAAACTGGTATTGTAAATCTAGACTCAAACTCAGGACCTGGTACTCATTGGATTGCTTATAAGAAGATAAATAATAATATATTATTTTGATTCGTTCGGCAACGTTAACCCAGAAAAGAAATTAATAAAATACTTTAATAGTTCAGGTAAAGCAAATATATATTATAATTATGACAGTTACCAGAAATATGATCAAACAATATGTGGTAAATTATGCTTAAGATTTTTAGATAAATAAATGGAGAGCGGAATATTTAAACTGAATAATTCTGCAAACTTAGATTCATCTGTGTTAGAAGCAAAATTTTATCCACCGCTAGATATCAGTGATGGTGAATATGAAATATGTATTAGAAAATTTAAATCAAATTTTAAAATACCCAATGTTTCGAAAAAGTTAAAAAATAACACACTTACAATTATTAAAAACAGTAAATTTGTAACATTTATTATTGAAGATGGTACGTATTCTGTTTATCATATAAAAGATATTTTTGAAGAAAAAATTGGCGATGGTTTCGTTTTAACACCCAATACTAATACCTTTAAATGTGAAATAGAATCACCGTATTCAATTTTTATAGATGATACTTCTATATTAAATTTATTAAGATTTAACAAACAAACAACTGAAGCAAACAAGAAATATATTTCAGATAACGAAATTGATATTTTCAAAATTAAATCTATTAACATTCACTGTCCCCTAGCTATAGGTCAATACGTAAACTCAAAACAAACTGACATTATTAGTGATTTTTATATTACAGTTAATCCAGGTTATGATATTGTATTTATACCTAAAAATTTGGATCGTTACCTGTTAAAAGGTAGAAATTTTATAGATTACATTAAATTAGAATTAAAAGATCAGCATGGTGAATACATTGATTTTAGAGGCGAATATGTAGAAGTACAATTTGAGATTCGAAAAATTAAATAAGCACTATTTTTTACTAAATAAATGAGTACATCACTAGTGTTCACTGGTGCTCCGAAAAGTGAGAAACAAATAATAGAAAAATATGACTATCATAAATATTACCCACAACTGAAAGATTATATAAATGATACAAATAGACGTACAACTATTAATATTAATAGTCAAGATGCTCAGTTTGATACAGCTAACAGTAATATTATTTTGAATGGTCAAATTATTTGTACAGATGTTGACTTAAAAGATGATTACAAAAATATAAAATTTGTGAAAAATGGTTATATGCACATGTTTAGTGATATAGTGTACAAAATTAATAATAAAGTAGTACAAGAAGTAAACAGTCCAGGCTATAATATTTTATTGAAAGGATTATGTGTTGCACTAAATAATTATATTCTTGAAGGTTGGGATGGTTCCAATTTAATTACTGATGATGGCTATTTTTCAATAAGTGTACCAGTTAAACAAATATTTTCACTATTTGAAAATTATAATAAGCCTGTATTGAGAGTATCACAATCAATAGAGTTTTTAAGAAATACCAGTGACGCAAATTGTTTAATTGTTACCACAGAGGCATCGAGAAATAAAGTAAAAGATAAAAATTTGAAAATTCATTTAACCGATATAATTTGGGAAATGCCTCATATTACACCAATCATAGATGAGAAAATCAAAATCAATAAATTAATTGAATCAAATAAATATTTAACAATACCATACTTGGACTGGTCCTATACAAATCACCCAACATTCTTGGCACAATCCAAAAATTATTCTTGGTCCATTACCACTTTATCTAAAAGACCTCAATATGTTATTGTTGCTTTACAAACCAATAGACAATTTGACTTTACGAAAAATAATTCAGAATTTGATTTTTGTGATGTAGAAAACATAAGATTATTGTTTAGTGAAGTTGAATATTATCCTGTAGAAGATATGGATTTGAATATAAAATTAAACATGTATAGCAGATTGTATTCAATGTATTGCGATCTTAAGAAAACGTACTACCCCAATAAAGATGCAGATCTACTGAATAACATTATTAAGAAACAAGATTTTATTAAAAAGTATCCCTTGTTTGTGTTTGATTTAACGTATAAGAGTGGAATTATTAAAGAAGGACCTACAAATCTTACAATTAAATTCACATTTGAAAAACAAGCACCAACAAACACGATGATTCACTGTCTTATTGCGAATGACTCATTTGTAGCATATAGTCCTGGTGATAACATGGTAAGGAAAGAATAATTTTTATAAATAAATGGACTGCAACAATTTTAAAATAAAAAAACTTGGTAACGGGTTGCAAAAATGTGTTATAGAACAAGAAAATATACAGTATTATAAATATTATCCTAATATAATTAGAGCTGGAATAGTAGGTTCATCAAATTGTGGTAAAACAAATATTTTAATTCGAATATTGACTGATAATAAAAACAGTTTAATCTATAGTAATATCTACATTTACTCAAAATCTTTAAATCAACCACTATACAAGTATCTTGAAAATTATGTAAGTGAAATAAATAAACATATTAAGAAACAGTATAAAATTGGTTTCTTCACATATAATAATTCAGATGATGTATTACGAGTTGAAGAAATCCCACCATTATCAGTAATTATATTTGACGACGTTGCTAGCGACAAACAGAAAGTAATAGAGGAATATTTCCATAGAGGTAGACATAAAAGAATAAGTTGCTTTTACCTTTGTCAAACATATAGTCGTATACCTAAACAAATGATACGTGATAATTTAAATTTGCTTATTGTTTTTAAACATAACGACAATACTAATTTGAAACATATCTATGATGATCATGTTGGAACAGATATGTCTTTTGAAACGTTTAGACAGTTATGTACTTTTTGTTGAAAAATGAAGTATGATTTTCTTGTAATAAATTTAGAAAAAGATGTAAGCAACGGTAAATACAGTCGAAACTTCAATGCGGTGCTTTTAGTATAAACATGAAACATGAAATATGAAACATGAAACATGAAACATAGAACATGAAACATCAACATGGAACATGAAACATTAACATGGAACATGAACATGAAACATCAACATGAAACATGAAACATGAGAAACATAAAACATCAACATATAACATGAACGGTAATTTTAATGTAATAAATGGATGAGAAAAAAGTAAAGGAGTATAGAGAATCATTCAACAAAGCTAAAGCAGCTTACATTAAACGAACTGAAGGCCATTCTATTAAACACGAAAAATTACTAAAACAATACGAACCTATTACAAACGCTCTAGTACCATTACAAAATGCCATACTAAATCAAACAGAAAGTGGTAAAGAACAAACTAAAATATTGAAACAAATACAAGATAATTTTCAACAGAAAACTATACAAAGGCCACATCTGAGTATTGATGAAATTCAACCGGGAACATCAAGAGATAGAGCGTTAGGTGATGAAACATTAGGAGATAAGTATCTTACAAAAACAGTCAAATCAAACATAGATGAAACTTTTGGTATTAATAGAAGTAGCGGTAAAATTGGTAGTAAAAACGTGCTAGTAACGTATGATCGTGATAATATTAATATCCACAAGGTTGGTGAAGATGAGAAAATAGTTGAATTTAAAGTACCATCTACACATGGTATATGGAGTTTATTAACTGAAAAAGAACCTAAAGATTACACAGCAGAGGATCTAGAAAATTACAAGAAAATTTTAATACATAGCGGTTGTATACAAAGAGTTGATGATCCGTCTAAACCGAGAGCAAGTAGAAGCAACAAATATAACAAAATTATTAAACCTATTTGGGAGAAATATAAGGATCAATCTCCAAGCAAAAAACAATCTCCACGTAAAAAACAAAGACAACAATTGTATGACGAAGCTAGATCAAAGTCACCAGAATTTCCTCAAACAGAAGATTTATCCGATATTTCAGATATACCAACTACGCCGACAACACCTGTATCACAGTATCACTCATTGGAAGACCTAACTTCAACACCGAAAACAGGAAAAGGATTTAAAAAATATAACAACAAGGAAAAAGAATATGTTTTTTGGAACACTATTAGCGAACTAGAAAAACGTTTAAATTTCCTTAAAGCTGAACAAACCGCTGGTAATGACAATGTTGGAAATGAAATCATGAATATAGAAGAAGAACTAGAAGAAGAAAAAACAAAAAAGAAGCGGGAACATTTTAGTGTAATAAATGGTATTAAACAAGTTTGGTGATAGTGATGATTACTCTAATAATCAAATATTTTCAAGAGGTGTAAAAGGCGAGTCAGGAATTGGTTTCAAATTAACAAGTGATGGTAATTATGATATTCAAAACAAGAGATTATGCAACACACAAGATCCTGAAGAAGACACAGATGCTTGTACAAAAGGTTTTGTGTCAAGAATTATTGGTGAATATGAGAATAAAATTCAGCAAGGTCATTCAGAAACAAGTAAATTAAATGCTTTAATAACAACAAAATTTAATGAGAATAATTTAAAAATAAAGGAATTTTCAGATAGCACTGAGAGATTTATAAATTTAAAGTATAATACACTTAATAAAAAATTGGAAACAACTAATGAAACATTTAAAGTTTTGTATGTTTAAAGATTTATATTACAACGCGTGTACTAATGATGGTTTTTATATTTTAGCCTTTACAAAGCCATCACAAGTAACAGAATATATTTTTCCATTTAATGGTTGGATTGAAGCAATTAATTGTTATCCGTCTATTGGTTTCAAACAATTTTATATTGGTAAACAAAAATATGATAAAGTAACAAGTACCAATACATATTGAGTTGATTATAAGTTATAGTTTTGATTTTCTTAAGTAATAAATGGCTGAATTAATATATTGTCTTAAATGTAAGTCTCAAACAAATTCAACTAGCGTTACTAAAACAGTAACTAAAAATGGTCGACCTATGTTACAGGCAAAGTGTTCCCAATGTGGTTCAAAGAAATCAAAGTTTATAAAAAAAAATTAAGTAATAACGCTAGAGAATAAATTGCAAGCGAGTTACATAAACCACTAAGACGAAATTTTCCAACACGTAAAGTAATAACATATGGTATTGATGATTTGTGGCAAGCTGATTTAGTTGAGATGATTCCATATTCAAGAGTGAATAAAGGTTATAAATATTTATTAGTTGTAATTGATGTGTTTTCTAAATATTTGTGGGCAAAACCTGTTGAGAATAAAACTGGTAACAGTATAACAAACGCATTTAAATCAATTTTAGCGTCAGATGAAGCAGACTTAAGTCTGCGACTAGTGAAACGAGTACCGAAAAATATTCAAACTGATCAAGGCTTAGAGTTTTACAATAAAAATTTTCAAGCGTTAATGAAAGAAAATAATATTAACCATTATTCAACATATTCAGAAAGAAAAGCAAGTGTAGTAGAACGTGTTAATAGAACTTTGAAAGAAAAAATGTGGAAACAATTTACAATTAATGGTAATTACAAGTGGCTTGACATGTTACCTGTGCTAGTAAATACTTACAATCATACAAAACATAGTACGATAAAAATGACACCCATTGAAGCATCAAAGAAAAAGAATGAAGAAAAATTAAAACCTCTGTTTCAAGAAGAAATTCCTAATTATAAACCCAAGTATCAAATTGGCGATAAAGTTAGAGTATCTAAATATAAAACTGTTTTTGAGAAGGGTTATATTCCAAATTGGACAAACGAGATATTCACTGTGTGTAAAATAATATACTCTAATCCAATAACTTATCATTTGAAAGATTATAAAGAGCAAGAGTTAAAAGGTTGTTTCTATGAACAAGAATTAAATTTTGCTAGAGATGACGTATATTTGGTTGAGAAAGTAATTAAACGTAAAGGTAATAAAGCATATGTAAAATGGTTAGGGTTTGATAATACTCATAATTCTTGGATTGATGCAAAGAATATTGTATAGTCACAGACTGGAGTCTATCGCAGACAAGTCAGATCATGAGAATCTTGCTCCGCGCGGCTGAGCAAAACGTCATCACAATCTTATCTACATAAAACTATTAACAAAATTATTTCGTAATAAATGGATTACTGGACATTACGCTGTATAGATGATTACTTGTATAATATTGTAACGTTTTATTTATTTAGGTGAAGTGTAAAAATGAATTAAAAGACTATTATTTATATAACTAAGTTTAATTAAAGAAATATGAATTATAAAGAATAATGTAAAATAACTATCACTAAGAATTAACAAATATAAACACTAATTTAAAAACTAATTATTATTACTAAAGACTTAAACACTAAGATTATTTATTTAAACAATTATAACTACGCAATATTTATTTCAACACTATTTATATCACTGTCTATTTATTTATATCACCGTGTGTTCTCTACCCGTATCAATACAAGACTGTCCTCGCGATCTTTTGGTCGGGGTATTTATATTAAAATACATCATTCTAGAAGATTCTTTGATTCCTTGAAATCAGAACAATGGGGACCGAACGGACGTGTTCTGACCTGCACGCTAGCGGTCGCCGCCCGCGCCGCCGCCCGCGCCGCGACCCTGGGTTCGCTACATTGCCCCCTCCTTAAGACTGTTTCGTCCCGGAACAGTTCGTTATGACGAAATCTGCATGCATCGCCCTTGGTGCATCTGGAAGTCTTAAAGAAGTAACAGTCGACGGTCCGTTTGGGCTCTTCTTGGCCGGTAGAGTTGAAGCTGCAGACTAGAATTTCCACTCCGGTAAAGCGGAAGATTGTTTCTAACATGCTTCTAACAATCCGCCAATCCAAACCATCTAGTCCGCAGCCTATCTTCGGTACTGTCAGCTTCATGATGTCGTTCTGCAACAGATGGTCCTTCATATCGCACAGCGAGTCCCATAAATTGCGGTATGACGGCTTCTGATGTGAGTATTGTTTCGTAACGAGATAGTAAATGTATCGCTTGCGTTCCTCGTTCTCATCCTTCAGTTGTACCGTTTTTCCGACAGTTGGACGTTGATTGGCCAGTTCTTGTACTCGTCCAAATTTTCTTTTAAAAACTGAAGCGATGCCGCGGGACATTTTAATGTCTTTCGCTACACAGTGAGCGAGGGAATATTCTGGGGATACGGTGAATAGATCTCGTTGTTCTTCTCGTGTCACGCCATACCGAGCCTTATGACCAGTAGAATGACTTTCCATGAAGTCTTCAAATGTAGGTTCCTCAGCTACAACCCGGCGTATCGTCGCTCCACGATGATCGTCAAAATTATCACCAGCGAAAGGGGCTAACCGATTGAAGTGGACTACTCTCGGCTTTCCATTAGGTGTTTTCCTAATTCTGTAGACCACATCATTTATTCTTTTTACGATCTCGTAGGGACCTTCCCAATTCTTTTGCAGCTTCGGTGATAAGCCACGACGTCTTTGTGGATTGTAAAGCCACACCAAATTCCCAGGTTGAAAACCACCTTTTTCAGCCTTAACGTCATACTGGTCCTTCATCCGATCGCTGGCACCTTGAATGTTTGTGCGGACTTGTTCATGGATGTCATTCATTCTTCTCCGTAAGTCCGTTACATAGTCCTCCCCGGCTAGATCTTCACCGGGTTTACTGCCAAATACCAGGTCGCATGGTAAGCGCAACTCCCGCCCGAATAAGATGTTAGCTGGTGTCTGCCCTGTTGTCTCATGCACGGATGAACGGTAAGCCAACAAGAACAGATGAAGATGTCGGTCCCAGTCCCGTTGATGGTTAGAGACTACTTTTGACAAATACCGATTTATTGTTCTATTCATCCGTTCAACCATGCCATCAGACTGCGGGTGTAATGCAGTAGTTCTAGTTTTCTTTATTCCTAATATCTTGCAGATATTTTGGAACAGAGCAGACTCGAAATTCCTTCCTTGGTCGGAATGTATCTCTCGCGGTACTCCAAATCGGCAGATGCATTCTTTCACCAAAACTTCAGCGACCGTTACGGCTTCCTGGTTGGGTAATGGGTAGGCCTCAACCCACTTAGTGAAGTAGTCCATTACTACCACTATGTATTTATTTCCCTCGTCAGTTTCTGGGAATGGTCCGGCCACGTCAATCGCAATGCGTTCAAAGGGACTTCCAACGTTATATTGGCGCATTGGAGCTCTTCTTTTCCTATGTGGCCCGTTACTTCCCGCGCAAACCACACATTTCTTGCACCACTCCTTAACATCTTCTTTGCAATTTACCCAGTAAAATCGTTGGCGCACTCTCTCAAGGGTTTTATTCACTCCAAAATGTCCAGATCCATCGTGGATCTCCTCCAATACTTCTGGTACTCTATTCCTAGGAATTATCAGCTGGGTCCTACTCACAGTACCTTCAGTATTCTCTATAACACGTTTCAGGAGGCCCTCTTCAACCACAATAGAGTCCCACTGCGCCCAGTACGATTTTACACTTTGTGAGTGTCGTGCAACATTTTCCCAAACTGGTCTGCTATCGCCACGTTTCCAATCCAGTATGATTTTCAAGTCCGAATCATTCTCTTGGTCCTTGCGAAGGTCTTCCGTTTGCCAACTATCATTTACTACTGTTGTTCTGGCGATGATAGAGAGTTTTTCTTCTAGACGACTGCAATGCTTGCATTCGTCCTGACAAGGTCTTTTTGATAATGCGTCAGCATTACGATGGCTTGTACCTGCTCGATGCTCAATAACAAAGTTGTATTCTTGCAATCTTTCAATCCATCTAGCTGCCTGACCTTCAGGATTCTTAAATTGTAGCAGCCATTTGAGAGCAGCGTGGTCAGTTCTTATAAGAAATCTTCTACCGTACAAATATTTGTAGAAGTGCTTCACGGATTTCACGACAGCCAAAAGTTCTTTTCTGGTGACGCAATAATTCCTCTCTGGTTTTGACAAGGTCTTACTAAAATAGGCAATAACCTTCTCTTGTCCGTCTTGTATCTGGGAAAGAACGCCACCAATTCCAACGTTGCTGGCATCTGTATCTAAAACGAATTCTCCTTCTGGTAAAGGATAACTTAGGACAGGTGCGCTTGTCAAGGAATATTTAAGTTGTTTGAATGCGGCTTGACAGTCCATCTCCCAGATAAATTTTCTACCTTCTTCAGTAAGCCTTGTCAATGGCTTCGCTATGTTGGCAAATCCAGGTACATAACGTCGGTAGTATGTACAGAGACCAAGGAAACTTCTCAATTCATGTTTATCTCTCGGTACTGGCCAGTCACTCACAGCCCTTATTTTCTCAGGGTCTACTGCAATACCCTTACCAGAAACTACGTGTCCAAGATAATGAACTTGTTTTTGAAATAGGTGACACTTCTTTGGACTGAGTTTCAGGTTAGCCTTCCTCAATCTTTGGAAAACCTCTTCCAAGTTTTTCATGTGGTCCTCGAACGTTTTTCCAACCACAATAATATCGTCGAGGTAGACCAAACATGTTTTCCACGACAGTCCAGCCAACACGGTTTCCATAAGCCGTTCAAACGTTGCAGGGGCATTGCAGAGCCCAAATGGCATAACAGTAAATTGCCAAAGACCGGTACCGATGGTAAATGCCGTCTTTTCTTTGTCTTTTGGATCTAAATCCACTTGCCAGTATCCGCTCTTTAGATTAAGAGTAGAGAAGATATTTGATCCTGCCAATGTGTCCAGTGTATCGTCTATTCGGGGTAGCGGGTAGCTATCCTTCTTCGTCACGTTGTTAAGTTGACGATAATCGACGCAAAATCTTGTAGAGCCATCTTTCTTCTTCTTGAAGGTTCAATCACACCTTCCATTCTCATGTCCTCTATAATTTCTTCCGCTTCTTCTCGCTTAGCCAGTGGAAGTCTTCTTGCTGTTTGGCGGATGGGTCTTGCGTCTCCGGTGTCTATTTTATGATGGACTACATTGGTTCTTCCTTTGTCCTTCTTGTCCAATTGGAACACATCTTGAAAATTGCCAATTAAACCCTTAGCCTTGGTTTTCTGGTCGGCGGTCAAGTCCTGGAACGATGTTGACAGCTCCTTCAACAGAATATCCGGAACTGCACAGGATGTGTTGTCTTTGGCCGTCACAGTTCGAATAATCGATGATACCGTTGAGCATTCTCCTACTATGGTCCCTTTCTTCAGTATAACGGGATAAAAATTTATGTTCATTACTCGAACTGGGATAACCTTGTCGGTTTTGAGCAAGGCTTTTCCAATTACAACTCCAGTTCCAGTTTTGGCATCATCGTTTTTTGGCTGGAGCATGACAATGTTTCCCTCACAGAAGCTACCCTCTAGCTGTGCTTCCACGATTGATTCACTTCGTTCTGGGAGGGTTACATCTTCCGTTATTAATACTCGCATGGCATTGTCGTCTCGTGGATTTAATATCAGTTCTTCATCATTGACCATCATCACTCCATTCTTCAGGTCAAGTTTAAATCCATGCTTTTTCATAATGTCCATGCCGAGAATGAATTCATCTTCTACATCAGCTACCAGCACACGATGTTTAATGCACGTTTTTCCAACAGTGATGCTCAAATCTATTTCTCCAGATGCGGTAGCTTGTTCTCCGGTGGCTGTGCGTATCTGCCACTTTGTTGGAAGTAGATGTTTTCTGCACAGTTTTCTTGCTAAGTCGGGTCTGATTATTGTTTTTGTTGCACCCGTATCCAGCAACATTTTAAGCGGCCTTCTGTTGATAGAACCGTCTACATAGATGCTGTTAGCTTGATGATGAAGGGATGCGACGTAAGTAATAGATTCTGGGGCTACTGGATTACGGGTCGACGATTGCCCCTTCGCATCAACCCGACTTAGTTTTCCGACTCCCTTTCTTCCTTTCTTGGTTCTGCTTACCTCTGTTGTTTTCTGCAGAGCCTTTGCGGGTGACCTACTTCACCACAATTCCAACAGCGGAGTTTCTTTCTTCCAGAAGCAAAAATTTCGGATGTAATACGTCTTATTCTATCATCTAGGTCCTCGATACTCTCAGTATCGATATTTCGCACTCGCGACTGGTTACGTGAAGCTTGTTTGGCTGCTTCATGATCTAAGGCATATGAAAGTGCGTCAACCAGAGTTTTTGGTCGAGCCAATCGCAGTGCTTGTTGAATTTCATTGTCACGGACCCCATAGATAAATGATTGAGTGGCCAGACATTCCAATACACTGTCAGGAGCTGTGGGATGTGCAAGACGAACTAAACGAGCTATATCAGCTTCGAATTCTTGAAGGTTTTCTTTAGAACTCTGATATCGGTTCCTTAGTTGCGTCTGGTACACTTGCTCCAGATGAGCATTGCCATATCGCATATCCAATCGTTTAACAAGTTGTTCGTAATCTTCTTGTTCATCTTCTTTTAGCGTTTGCAGGATATCGATGGCTTCTCCACGCAGTGAAACTGTCAGTGCTGTAGCCTTCTCTTTGCAAGTCCAGCCATTTGCTTTGGCAGCGGCTTCAAATTGTTTTACATAATTCGGCCACGATGTCTTGCCGTCAAATTCTGGAGTTTTTATATGCATTCTAGCACTATTTTCTGGTTTCTTTTCCTGAATTTCATTAGTTTTAGAGTTAGAGTTTGAAACCGCTGGTGACGTAATCTTAGAGACATTTTTCTGCAATTCTGCAATCCTCATATCGTATTCATCTTTCAAAATTTTCAAATTGTCTTCTATTTTTTCTTCCAATTTATCTTCTAAATTTCTAGAACTTTCTTTCAATTGTTCGTTCAATTTTTCTTCCAAACTTCTAGAATTTTCCATTAGTTTCTCTTCCCATATTCTAGAATTTTCTGTTAATTTCTCTTCTAAAGTTCTAGAATTTTCTGTTAATTTTTCTTCCAATTTTTGTTCTAAAGTAATAGAAGTTTCATCTAGTTTTCTAGAATTTTCCTTTAATTTTTGTTCTAAAGTTTTAGAACTTTCCTTCATTTCTTCTAATTTTTGTTCTAAAGTTCTAGAATTTTCCATCATTTTTTTAACAAAATCATCAATTTCGAATAAAAACTCATCTGGATTTTCACCAGCTTCTATTAAGGATTGGCGTAGACGAAGTTGTAGAACAGACTTGGTTCCCGATGTCTCCAAATCTCGTTCTTCCAGTTCCCTCTTGAGATCGGCCACTTTTAATTCACTTAATTTTACTTGTTTAGTCGCCATTTTATTTATTTTTATTTACACTTCACAGTTTATTAACCCTCGCACCTGACACCAATTGTAACGTTTTATTTATTTAGGTGAAGTGTAAAAATGAATTAAAAGACTATTATTTATATAACTAAGTTTAATTAAAGAAATATGAATTATAAAGAATAATGTAAAATAACTATCACTAAGAATTAACAAATATAAACACTAATTTAAGAACTAATTATTATTACTAAAGACTTAAACACTAAGATTATTTATTTAAACAATTATAACTACGCAATATTTATTTCAACACTATTTATATCACTGTCTATTTATTTATATCACCGTGTGTTCTCTACCCGTATCAATACAAGACTGTCCTCGCGATCTTTTGGTCGGGGTATTTATATTAAAATACATCATTCTAGAAGATTCTTTGATTCCTTGAAATCAGAACAATGGGGACCGAACGGACGTGTTCTGACCTGCACGCTAGCGGTCGCCGCCCGCGCCGCCGCCCGCGCCGCGACCCTGGGTTCGCTACAATATGGATCATATTAACTTTGCTAAAGCCATGGATTTAAATATGAACCATAAAAAAGTTGATTGGCAAGAAATATCAAGATCTCAAACATTATCAGAAGATTTTATTAGAGAGTTTCAAGATAAAGTTAACTGGATAGCAATATCATGTTGTCAAAAATTATCAGAACCTTTTATTAGAGAGTTTCAAGATAAAGTTGAATGGTATTACATATCACGTCAAAAATTATCAGAAGATTTTATTAGGGAGTTTCAAGATAAAGTTAACTGGCATAATATATCAAGATCTCAAAAATTATCAGAACCTTTTATTAGAGAGTTTCAAGATAAAGTTAACTGGATAGCAATATCATGTTGTCAAAAATTATCAGAAGATTTTATTAGAGAGTTTCAAGATAAAGTTAACTGGATAGCAATATCATGTTCTCAAAAATTATCAGAACCTTTTATTAGAGAGTTTCAAGATAAAGTTGAATGGGAATGTATAACATGTTCTCAAAAATTATCAGAACCTTTTATTAGAGAGTTTCAAGATAAAGTTGAATGGGAATGTATAACATGTTCTCAAAAATTATCAGAACCTTTTATTAGAGAGTTTCAAGATAAAGTTGAATGGGAATGTATAACATGTTGTCAAAACTATATTTTCTCAATAGAATTTTTAACTGAATTTAAAGACAAGATACCTAGTGATGAATATAACAGATTATTAAGTAAATACAATAAAATAATATCTTTGCAAAGATTAATAAAAGAGTATTTATATAAACCAGATGGTAAAATGTATATAAAAACTATGAATCATTTTAATAGTATAAAATATTAACAAATTTTATTTGTAATAAATGGAATCAGTTGTAGACCTTATAAACAACAATTTAATATTCAACAATAATAAAATCAATTATCTAGCAGATAAAGATAACAACATATGGTTCAAAGCAAAAGATGTTGCTGAGATATTGGGATATACAAACCCACAGAAAGCAATACGTGACCATGTACGAGAAAAGCATTGTAAAACTTATGCTAGTATAGGGGTGAACGATTCGTTCACCCCTTTAAATAATCAACAAAATACTGTTTATATAAGTGAACCAGGTATATACTCGGTGATTTTGAAATCAAATATGTCCATTGCTCAAAAGTTTCAAGACTGGGTTGTAAAAGAAGTATTGCCATCATTAAGAAAATATGGAGAATACAAGATAGAGTCCAAGTACAAGGCTATAGTAAACAATCTGAAAAGTAAAGTAGAATCTTTAGCAGAAAAGGTTGAAGAAATACAGCGTGATGTAGTTTCTAAACCAAACAATACAAACAAACATCATCAGTTTATACTTATTGAAAAAAAACACATGTGAGAATATCCTTATTATGTGCTTAGAGTTCAAAAGTGTAAAGCTAATAATCGCATCAAGATGCTAAGAACTGTATATCCAGACATGGAAGTTATACTTAGACTTGAGTATAATCCAAACAGTATTAATTTATACAACAAAATTAAAGAAACTATTGTTATGATATATTATGGAAATCATTTTAAAACACATCTTTCTCAAAACGAACTATTGTTTGAGATAACAAAAATTATAAACGTATAATTTCTATCTAATAAATGATGAGTCAGTACTTGCAACTTCGATTGATTGATAGTTTTCTAACAGGTCTTTCACATATTTACTTTGTTGAGTTTGTGAATGATTATGGTTTTCCAATGGAAATTGATCATAGTAAAGTTAAGTGGGATGAAATATCAGGTCGTTATGATTTTGATGAGAATCATATTGTAAAATACGAAGAGTATGTGAATTTTACTATATTATCAAAGCGGAAAGATTTGAGTGAAGATATCTGTATGAGGTATTTACATAAGGTAGACTGGCCTGAAATATCAAGTCATGAAAATTTAAGTGATGACTTTTTAGAAGATATGATTGAGTATATTGACTTTAATGTTGTTGCTAAAAGAAATAATTTAAGTGAATACTTTATGACTAAATATGCTGAAAAACTTCCATGGCACATAATTTCAACCAGAAAGAATTTAAGTTTAGATTTTATTAGAATGTTTAAGGATAAACTTGACTTTATTGAAATATCGTATCAACCAAACTTAGATGAAGAGTTTATTAGAGAGTTTCAGGACAAATTAGATTGGACTGTATTATCATATTATTGGAAACGGTATAGTCAACAATTTTTGGAAGACTTTCATAATAAAATTCATTGGGATATTGTTTTCAAATCAAATTAATTTTTCTCTAATAAATGGCGAATAAGGAGAAACTGTCAGAATGTGCGCCTAGCTTAAGAGAACTTATATATAAATTAAATTGGTCTAATAACAATTTTAAAGATATTAAGACACAAATTACTGATTTTATAATTCTATTAGACAGAACAAATGAAACAAATCTAACCGAATATCGTAATAGCTTAAAACAGTTTGTTTATGAACTAATTGATACTAAAGGTGGAGAGCTTAATAACGACGATTTAAACGTTTGTAGAAACTTAATAAATCAACTAGATATGACAAATGATAATTCAAATCCATTGAGAACACAGATTGAAGATATTAGTAACACTGTTAAAGATACAAATGTTCGAGTAAAAGCAATAGAAAAGTATTTGTATACGAATTTTGAAAGTGAATCAGACGTAGAATCAGTCGCAGTTGTTAATAATGAAGAATCGGTTGAGGAATCTGTTACTGAGACACCAGTAGTTGAGGAATCAGTTACTGAAGAGTCTGTTGAGGAATCAGTTACCGAGACACCAGTAGTTGAGGAATCAGTTACTGAAAAAAATACAATAACTCCAGAATTTTTTCTAGGAGCGCTAAGAGGTTTTTAAGTGTTAGATTTAGTGATAATGTTAAAATACATTATATGTTTACTTGGAATTATGCTTATAGAGCAAGTCGTAAAGGTATTTGGCATCTATATGCTGTAGATCATGAAAGATTTCAACAACGTATTAATAAATGTTCAATTATTATTACTCCAGTGTTAAAAAATAAATTAAATAAATGAAATTTTTAGTATTCCAGATGCTCGGGTTATAGATATTGATGAACAAGTCTATAAAAAATGTAGACAGTGTCTAGAATATTCATTCGATAATTCAGCTCATGTACCACAATGCGTTAATTGTAATTTTCATGTAATTAATAAACAAAATAAGAAATTATTTATTAAGCACGTAGATAAAATGAAATATGTTGAGAAATTAGTTCATAATTATCGAATTGTAATTAAACCTAATTTTTATACATCTCTTAATGCTACTACTAAAGATGAAATAATTCAAAAATACCCATATTTGCTTAGCTTTTTATATGCAAGTGGTTATAGAAATAATGTATCACATAAATATTTCATAAACAAATTCATAGCGTTAGCTGAATTAGACTCAAATCACAAGCCACAGAAAATTAACAATAAAAAGGATAAGTTGTGGAATGAATTTTTGATTAAATATATGTTTTTCTTATGAAAAATATTAACAAAATTTTTCTCTTATAAATGGCTACTGAAAATAATGTCAATAGTTACATGCAAGATTATCGCAAGAAAAATAAAGACAAAATAAATAAATATATGCGTAAATATTATAATGAAAACACCGAAGTGTGTACTTGTGGTGAAACAGTAAAAAAACAACATTTAAAACTTCATAAAGAAAGTAATAAACACTATGGTAAATTGTACTTAAAAGAAAAGGAGTCCGCACTTAAAGATATGCTTAATTTGGGTTAAAATTTTCTTAATTTTATCTTTATCGTCATCTTCTTTTATAATAGACTGTGATATCACATCTCTTTCTCTTATTAAAAAAGCAGAATCAGGAGTGAGTAATATAATACAAAAATACATTCTCTAATTAGTACCTAAAATTTAAAGATTGAAAAAGTATTAACAAATTTATTTTGTAATAAATGGAAATGAATGAGCCGAGTACATCTCAGATAAACACCTCTACAAATATTATTCAATATGCAAATTGTAATTTCTGTGGTATTGATTATGATCAAAGTAATAATCATGATTGTCTAAGTAAAAAAACTGTTAAAGATTTACGTGTAATATGTAAAAATAAAAATATAAAAGGGTATTCAAATCTAAAGAAATCTGACCTAGTACATAAAATTAAAGCACATGTACCCCCACATCATGATTGTCTAAGTAAAAAAACTGTTAAAGATTTACGAGTAATATGTAAAAATAAAAATATAAAAGGGTATTCAAAACTAAAGAAATCTGATCTAGTACATAAAATTAAAACACATGTACCCCCACTAACACTTCAATGGGAAGATCTCCGATTGTCTGAGTTATACAACATAGCAAAATCATTGGGAATAAAGGAAATTGCAAAGTATAAGAAAGCAGAATTAATTAATAAGATTAAAGACCGACAAAGTCAAGATGGAGAAATCAATAACTTTTTTCCATTCGATAATGAGTTATATAAAAGAGAGCAAAAAATCAATAACATTTTTCCATTCGATGATGAGTTATATGAAAAATCGAAGAAAGAAAGAGTGCAAAGAGTAAAGTGTGATGTGTGTGGAGAATATATTAAGGAATCCCGTATGCAATCGCATAAAGTACTCCATAGTCCTGAACTAGACTTTATTTTAGTGGAATGTGTTTTTAAGAGTCGATTATTAACCTATCAGCATAATAATACAGAAATGAATATAGACATAGAGACATATATGAATAGAAGAAAAGAAAAAGCAATAAATTTAATTCAAAACGCTTTGAGTATACATAAGAATATTAAAATTAATTTAAATATGGAATGTAAATTTAAGAAATTATTAGATCCTAGTACAACAATGACCAATGCATTCCAGTTGGAGAATGTGATATTAGGAGAAGCGGATGATTTATCCCAATATTGGGATAATCAGAAGGTTTTATTTATAGCAAAATGTGATGAAATGGAAGTAAAAGGTTCAGACTGGGTTCTAGAATCTGTAATTTGTATAAGAATTAATATAAATAAATATAAACCGTTAAGTGGGATATCATATATTGAATTACCTAAATGGATTAAAAACAAACAAGCCTGTGTTATTGTTAAAAATAATGACGACAAGTGTTTCATGTATAGCGTAATATCTTGCTTACATCCTGTAAGTTATAATCCATACAGAGTGTCTAAATATAATAAAGCGGAATATATATATGAATTAAATTTTGAAGGAATAAGTTTCCCTGTTAAAATTCAAGACATACCAAAATTTGAGACACTTAACAAAATAAATATTATTGTGTTTAGTTATGATTATGAAGGTAAAACATTTTACCCTTTATATCATAATAATAAGGATATCTATGATAGGAATATCGACTTGTTATATTTTGGAAATAAAGAAAAGAACCATTATTGTTGGATAAAAAATTTGAGTGCGCTATTAAATGATCAACTGGAAATAAATAGAAATAGAAAATATATCTGCAGAAGATGTTTGAATTATAATGCAAGAACTGAAGAATATTTGAAGAGGCATCAAGAAATTTGTTTTAGCAATGAACCATGTGTTCCAGTAATGCCTTCAATTAGATATGCTTGTAGTAAGTGTGGAGACTATAGTAATAACCAAAATGAAATAAAAGAGCATATGGAAAAATGCACTGGAGCTAATAGTAATAATCAAAATGAAATAAAAGGGCATATGGAAAAATGCACTGAAACTAATATATTGAAAAAACTTAAAACTAGCATATTGCAAAAACTTAAAACTAAACGTTTAGATGAGATTATAACAATTAAACCAGCAATAAAATTTAAAAACATTCAAAGAATGCAAAGACATCCCTATGTAATTTATGCGGATTTTGAATCACTTTTAAAACCTATTCAAACATGCATCCCTGATCCTGAAAAACCGTATACAATTAAAAAACAATCTCATACCCCCTGTGGATATGGATTATATGTTAAGAGTATTAATGATTATGATAATCCATTTGAAAGTTATAGAGGAGAAAATGCTGATAAACATTTTATAAATTCAATATCAAACCATGCTAAAACAATATATGAGTTATTAGAATCAAATAGACCTATAACAGATATAGATTTAAAGAAATATGAAAAAGCAAAAAAATGTTATCTTTGTGAAAATGAATTTACAGCTAAAAATTCAAAAGTTAAAGACCATGATCATATAACTGGAAAATATAGAGGGGCAGCATGTAACAACTGTAATTTAAAGTGTAAACAACCCATATTTATTCCAATTGTATTTCATAATTTGTCTGCATACGACTGTCACTTGTTTGTAAAGAATTTGGGTGAAGATAAGAGTAACTTGAATTTAATTCCTAGTAATGAAGAGAAGTATATATCTTTCAGCAAGATTTTGAAAGTGGGACATAAAGAGTATATTCATTTAAGGTTTATTGATTCATTTAGGTTTTTAGCAAGTAGTTTAGATACTTTATCATCTAATTTGGAACCGGAACAAAAAAGGGAAGCAGCTAAATATTTTTCAAATAATGATTTACATATTTTGTTTAGAAAAGATAAAAATAATGATTTAGATATTTTGTTTAGAAAAGATGAAAATAAGTTAATTAGAAAAGGAATTTACCCCTATGAATATATTAATTCTTGGGAAAAATTTGAAGAATTAAAATTACCACCAATAGATAAATTTTATTCTTCGCTAACATTAAAAGGAATTTCGCAAGAAGAATATGAACATGCACAGAAAATCTGGGCATATTTTAAAATTAAAAATTTAGGAGAATGGCATGATTTATACTTAAAATTCGATGTTTTGTTATTGGCTGATGTATTTGAGAATTTTAGAGATTTGTGTTTGAATAAAAGTTATGGATTAGATCCTGCTTGGTATTATACAACACCAGGATTTACGTGGGATTGTATGTTAAAATATACAAAAATTGAATTGGAGTTATTAACTGATTATGAAATGTACATGTTTTTTGAGAAGGGAATTAGAGGGGGAATATCACAATGTAGTAACAGGTATGCAAAAGCAGATGAAAACACACAACTTGCATATTTTGATGAAAATAATTTATATGGTCATTCCTTATCCCAAAAATTGCCTCAAAAAGACTTTGAGTGGATGACTTTTGAAGAGCTTCAAGATATTAATAAAATATTAGTGTCAGATGATGATACAGGATATGTTTTAGAAGTTGACTTATCATTTCCACAAGATCTCCACGATAAATTTAACGATATTCCTCTAGCTCCAGAGAAAAGAAAACCTCCTGGTGGTAAAGTATCAAAACTACTTTGTCATTTCTATGATAAAACAAACTATATAGTACATTATAAAATATTACAGCTTTATGTAAGTTTAGGAATGAGAATTGATAAAATTCATAGAGGTTTAAAATTCACACAATCAAATTTCATAGCACCATACATAAAATTTAATACGGAGCAAAGACAAAAATCAAAAAATGAGTTTGAAAAAGATTACTGGAAACTAGTATCCAATGCAGTGTTTGGAAAGTCTATGCAATCAGTTAGAAACCAGCAAAATATTAAATTATATTCAGATGAGCAAAAATTACAGAAAGCAATAAATAAACCTAATTTTAAACGTAGAACAATATTTAGTGAGAATCTGGTAGCAGTTCATAGATATAAAACCAAAGTACTGTTTAATAAACCTATTTATATTGGACAGGCCGTGTTGGATTTATCGAAATTATTAATGTATGATTTTCATTATAATGTAATTAAAAAATAATTTAGCAATAAAGTAAAATTATTATATACAGATACAGTTAGTTTTATATATGAGTTTAAAAATGCTGATTTCTATAAATTTATGGGGGAAAATTCCAATTACTTTGATACCTCTGATTATCCAAAAGATCACCCCCTATATTCTGACGTAAATAAAAAAGTAATAGGTAAATTTAAAGATGTGTTGGAATCTGTGAAAATGTTGGAATTTATAGGATTACGATCAAAAATGTACAGTTACAAAACGAATAATTCAGACCCAGAAAAAATATTTGAAAAAAAGTTAAAAGGAATTAAGAAAGCCATGTTAAAAAAAGAAATTAGTTTTGAAAATTATAAAACATGCTTATTTGAGCAAAAAGAATTTTATAATAAACAAACAGTAATTAGAAGTTACAAACATGATATCTTCACTGAAGAAGTAAATAAAAAATCTTTAAGTTGGAAGGATGATAAAAGATACTTACTAGAAAATTCTACAGATACATTGGCTCATGGACATTATTCGTTAGTTGCTAATTAGAGAATGTAACTTATTAAATATTTTTATAAAAATATTATTAAGTGATTTACACTTACATTTGCAAAAACCATATGATTTACATTTTCTGCAAGCCATACCATCTACTTGATCGTCTGGGACAACAAAACATTTCAAATCACAACAATACATTTATTAAATAAAAATTTTTTTTATGTATTCTAAACAAAGAAAGTGCTAAAAACAAGCTAAATTTGCATCTCCCGAATCTCACAAAATGATGTGGCGTCCCCCAATTGCATCTGGCATATGTGAGTTCGTTAATAGGTGCACATTAAAATAGTATATTATACATTAAGAGAGAATAGTCAGATTTTTCGAGAGGTGTAGTAGTCTCTATTCTGGTGCTGATCAGTCAGCGTGCTCTCCAAGCACGCTGTTTTCTCAGCAACAGAATAGAGACTACTCTAATACACTTGAAATAGCAATTTTCTTGTGGCAATGTTTTCTTTTACCTAAATTATGATGAAAAATCATAAAATTCGGGCGCGGAAGCAAATATTTATATGATTTTTTACAAAAATAAAGTCAGATTTTACCTATTTTTGAAATGGATATGTTTGTTAAAATATTCATAAACATGCTTTTGGATCTATAATAAAATATGATAAAAAATTATAAAATACGTGCGCGGAAGCAAATATTTATATGATTTTTTACAAAAAAAAGTCAGATTTTACATATTTTTGATGAATACGTTGTATATTGTAAGTTACATGGGCTGGATTCTAGAATACCTACCACAATTGAAATAGGAATTTTCTTGTAGCAATGTTTTCTTTTAGCTAAAATAAGATGAAAAATCATAAAATTCGGGCGCGGAAGCAAATATTTATATAATTTTTTACAAAAATAAAGTCAGATTTTACCTATTTTTGAAATGTATACCTTTGTTAAAACATTCATAAACATGTATTTGGACCTATACTATAGATCAAATATGATGAAAAATTATAAAATTCGGGCGCGGAAGCAAATATTCATATGATTTTTTACAAAAATAAAGTCAAATTTTAACTATTTTTGAAATGGATATTTTTGTTAAAACATTCATAAATATGCTTTTGGACCTATACTATGGATAAAATATAATAAAAAATTATAAAATTTCTTGCGCGGAAGCAAATATTTATATGATTTTTTACAAAAATAAAGTCAGATCTTACCTATTTTTGATGAATACGTTGTATATTGTAAGCTACATGGGGTGGATTCTAGCATACCACCACACTTGAAATAGAAATTTTCTTGTTGCAATGTTTTCTTTAAGCTAAAATATGATGAAAAACTATAAAATTCGGGCGCGGAAGCAAATATTAATGATTTTTTACAAAAATAAAGTTACATTTTACCTATTTTTGAAATGGATATTTTTGTTAAAACATTCATAAACATGCTTTTGGACCTATACTATGGATAAAATATAATAAAAAATTATAAAATTCGGGCGCGGAAGCAAAAATTTATATAATTTTTTACAAAACTTAAGTCAGATTTTACCTATTTTTGATGAATACGTTGTATAATGTAAGCTTCATTGGCTGGATTCTAGAAAACGTACCACACTTGAAATAGCTATTTTCTTGTTGTAATATTTTCTTTTATCTAAATTATGATGAAAAATTATAAAATTCGGGCGCGGAAGCAAATATTTGAATGATTTTTTAAAAAATAAAGTCAGATTTTACCTATTCTTGAAATAGATATTTTTGTTAAAACATTCATAAACATGCTTTTGGACCTATACTATGGATAAAATATAATAAAAAATTATAAAACTTGGGCGCGGAAGCAAATATTTATGTAATTTTTTACAAAAATAAAGTCAGATTTTACCTATTTTTGATAAATACGTTGTATATTGTAAGCTACATGGGCTGGACTCTAGAATACCTACCACAATTAAAATAGCAATTTTCTTGTAGCAATGTTTTCTTTTAGCTAAAATATGATAAAAAATCATAAAATTCGGGCGCGGAAGCAAATATTTATATGATTTTTTTAAAAATTAAGTCAGATTTTACCTATATTTGAAATGGATATTTTTGTTAAAACATTCATAAACATGCTTTTGGACCTATACTATGGATAAAATATGATGAAAAATTATAATATTCGGGCGCGGAAGCAAATATTGATATGATTTTTTACAAAAATAAAGTCAGATTTTACCTATTTTTAATGAATACGTTGTATAATGTAAGCTACATGGGCTGGATTCTAGAATACCTACCACACTTGAAACAGCAATTTTCTTGTTGCAATGTTTTCTTTTAGCTAAAATATGATGAAAAATTATAAAATTCGTTCGCGGAAGCAAATATTTATATGATTTTTTACAAAAATTAAGTCAGATTTTACCTATTTTTCATGAATATGTTGTATATTGTAAGATTCATTGGCTGGATTCTAGAATACCTACCACACTTGAAATAGCAATTTTCTTGTTGCAATGTTTTCTTTTACCTAAATTATGATAAAAAATCATAAAATTCGGGCGCGGAAGCAAATATTCATATGATTTTTTACAATAATAAAGTCAGATTTTACCTAGTCTTGAAATGGATATTTTTGTTAAAACATTCATAAACATGCTTTTGGACCTATACTATGGTTATAATATGATGAAAAATTATAAAATTCGGGCGCGGATGCAAATATTTATATGATTTTTTACAAAAATAAAGTCAGATTTTACCTATTTTTGATGAATACGTTGTATATTGTAAGCTACATGGGCTGGATTTTAGAATACCTACCACAATTGAAATAGCAATTTTCTTGTAGCAATGTTTTTTTTTAGCTAAAATATGATGAAAAATCATAAAATTCGGGCGCGGAAGCAAGTATTTAAATGATTTTTTACAAAAATAAAGTCAGATTTTACATATTTTTTATGAATACGTTGCATATTGTAAGCTTCATTGGCTGGATTTTAGAATATCTACCACACTTGAAATAGCAATTTTCATGTTGCAATGTTTTCTTTTACCTAAATTATGATGAAAAATCATAAAATTCGGGCGCGGAAGCAAATATTTATATGATTTTTTACAAAAATAATGTCAGATTTTACCTATTCTTAAAATGGATACTTTTTTTAATACGTTGTATATTGTAAGCTACATGGGCTGGATTCTAGAATACCTACTACACTTGAAATAGCAATTTTCTTGTTGCATTGTTTTCTTTTAGCTAAAATATGATGAAAAATTATAAAATTCGGTCGCGGAAGCAAATATTTATATGATTTTTTACAAAAATAAAGTCAGATTTTACGTATTTTTGATGAATACGTTGCATATTGTAAGCTTCATTGTCTGGATTCTATAATACCACCGCACTTGAAATAGCAAATTTCTTGTTGCAATGTTTTCTTTTAGCTAAAATATGATGAAAAATTATAAAATTCGGGCGCGGAAGCAAATATTTATATAATTTTTTCAAAAATTAATTCAGATTTTACCTATTTTTGAGGAATATGTTGTATATTGTAAGCTACATGGGCTGGATACTAGAATTTTACCACACTTGAAATAGCAATTTTCTTGTTGCAATGTTTTCTTTTAGCTAAAATATGATGAAAAATTAAAAAAATCGGTCGCGGAAGCAAATATTTATATGATTTTGTACAAAAATAAAGTCAGATTTTACCTATTTTTGAAATGAATATGTTTGTTAAAACATTCATAAACATGCTATTGGACCTATACTATGGATAAAATATAATGAAAAATTATAAAATTCGGCCGCGGAAGCAAATATTTATATATTTTTTTACAAAAATTAAGTCAGATTTTACCTATTATTGATGAATACGTTGCATATTGTAAGCTTCATTGGCTGGATTCTAGAATATCACCACACTTGAAATAGTAATTTTCTTGTAGCAATGTTTTCTTTTAACTAAAATATGATGAAAAATTATAAAATTCGGGCGCGGAAGCAAATAATTATATGATTATATTATGACAAAAATAAAGTCAGATTTTACCTATTTTTAATGAATATGTTGTATATTGTAAGCTACATGGGCTGGAATCTAGAATACCTACCACACTTGAAATAGCAATTTTCTTGTTGCAATGTATTCTTTTAGCTATAATATGATAAAAAATTATAAAATTCGGTCGTGGAAGCAAATATTTATATAATTTTTTACAAAAATAAAGTCAGATTTTACTTATTTTTGATGAATACGTTGCATATTGGAAGCTTCATTGACTGGATTCTAGAATACCACCACACTCGAAATAGCAATTTTCTTGTTGCAATGTTTTCTTTTAGCTAAAATGTGAAGAAAATTTATAAAATTCGGGCGCGGAAGCAAATATTTAAATGATGTTTTACAAAAATTAAGTCAGATTTTACCTATTTTTGAAATGGATATTTTTGTTTAAACATTCATAAACATGCTTTTGGACCTATACGATGGATAAAATATGATGAAAAATTATAAAATTTGGGCGACGAAGCAAATATTTATATAAATATTTACAAAAAAAATCAGATTTTACCTATTTTTGATGAATACATTGTATATCGTAAGCTACATGGGCTGGATTCTAGAATATCTACCACAATTGACATAGCACTTTTCTTGTAGCAATGTTTTCTTTTAGCTAAAATATGATGCAAAATCATAAAATTCGGGCGCGGAAGCAAATATTTATATGATTTCTTACAAAAATAAAGTCAGATTTTACCTATTTCTGAAATGGATATTTTTGGTTAAACATTCATAAACATACTTTTGGACGTATACTATGGATAAAATATGATGAAAAATCATAAAATTCGGGCGCGGAAGCAAATAATTATATGATTTTTTACAAAAATAAAGTCAGATTTTACCTATTTTTAATGAATACGATGTATATTGTAAGCTACATGGGCTGGATTCTAGAATATCTACCACACTTGAAATAGCAATTTTCTTGTTGAAATGTATTCTTTTAGCTAAAATATGTTGAAAAATTATAAAATTCGGTCGCGGAAGCAAATATTTATATAATTTTTTACAAAAATAAAGTCAGATTTAACCTATTTTTGATGAATACGTCGTATATTGTAAGCTTCATTGGCTGGATTCTAGAATACCTACCACACTTGTAATAGCAATTTTCTTGTTGCAATGTTTTCTTTTACCTAAATCATAATAAAAAATTATAAAATTCGGGCGCGGAAGCAAATATTTATATGATTTTTTACAAAAATAAAGTCAGATTTTACCTATTCTTGAAATGGATATTTTTGTTAAAACATTCATAAACATGCTTGTGGACCTATACTATGGATAAAATATGATGAAAAATTATAAAATTCGGGCGAGGAAGCAAATATTTATATGAATTTTTACAAAAAAAATCAGATTTTACCTATTTTTGATGAATACATTGTATATCGTAAGCTACATGGGCTGGATTCTAGAATATCTACCACAATTGACATAGCACTTTTCTTGTAGCAATGTTTTCTTTTAGCTAAAATATGATGAAAAATCATAAAATTCGGGCGCGGAAGCAAATATTTATATGATTTCTTACAAAAATAAAGTCAGATTTTACCTATTTCTGAAATGGATGTTTTTGTTAAAACATTCATAAACATACTTTTGGACGTATACTATGGATAAAATATGATGAAAAATCATAAAATTCGGGCGCGGAAGCAAATAATTATATGATTTTTTACAAAAATAAAGTCAGATTTTACCTATTTTTAATGAATACGATGTATATTGTAAGCTACATGGGCTGGATTCTAGAATATCTACCACACTTGAAATAGCAATTTTCTTGTTGAAATGTATTCTTTTAGCTAAAATATGTTGAAAAATTATAAAATTCGGTCGCGGAAGCAAATATTTATATAATTTTTTACAAAAATAAAGTCAGATTTAACCTATTTTTGATGAATACGTCGTATATTGTAAGCTTCATTGGTTGGATTCTAGAATACCTACCACACTTGTAATAGCAATTTTCTTGTTGCAATGTTTTCTTTTACCTAAATCATAATAAAAAATTATAAAATTCGGGCGCGGAAGCAAATATTTATATGATTTTTTACAAAAATAAAGTCAGATTTTACCTATTCTTGAAATGGATATTTTTGTTTAAAACATTCATAAACATGCTTGTGGACCTATACTATGGATAAAATATGATGAAAAATTATAAAATTCGGTCGAGGAAGCAAATATTTATATGAATTTTTACAAAAAAAATCAGATTTTACCTATTTTTTGATGAATACATTGTATATCGTAAGCTACATGGGCTGGATTCTAGAATATCTACCACAATTGACATAGCACTTTTCTTTGTAGCAATGTTTTCTTTTAGCTAAAATATGATGCAAAATCATAAAATTCGGGCGCGGAAGCAAATATTTATATGATTTCTTACAAAAATAAAGTCAGATTTTACCTATTTCTGAAATGGATATTTTTGGTTTAAACATTCATAAACATACTTTTGGACGTATACTATGGATAAAATATGATGAAAAATCATAAAATTCGGGCGCGGAAGCAAATAATTATATGATTTTTTACAAAAATAAAGTCAGATTTTACCTATTTTTAATGAATACGATGTATATTGTTAGCTACATGGGCTGGATTCTAGAATATCTACCACACTTGAAATAGCAATTTTCTTGTTGAAATGTATTCTTTTAGCTAAAATATGTTGAAAAATTATAAAATTCGGTCGCGGAAGCAAATATTTATATAATTTTTTACAAAAATAAAGTCAGATTTAACCTATTTTTGATGAATACGTCGTATATTGTAAGCTTCATTGGCTGGATTCTAGAATACCTACCACACTTGTAATAGCAATTTTCTTGTTGCAATGTTTTCTTTTACCTAAATCATAATAAAAAATTATAAAATTCGGGCGCGGAAGCAAATATTTATATGATTTTTACAAAAAATAAAGTCAGATTTTACCTATTCTTGAAATGGATATTTTTGTTAAAACATTCATAAACATGCTTGTGGACCTACACTATGGATAAAATATGATGAAAAATTATAAAATTCGGGCGAGGAAGCAAATATTTATATGAATTTTTACAAAAAAAATCAGATTTTACCTATTTTTGATGAATACATTGTATATCGTAAGCTACATGGGCTGGATTCTAGAATATCTACCACAATTGACATAGCACTTTTCTTGTAGCAATGTTTTCTTTTAGCTAAAATATGATGAAAAATCATAAAATTCGGGCGCGGAAGCAAATATTTATATGATTTCTTACAAAAATAAAGTCAGATTTATCTATTTCTGAAATGGATGTTTTTGTTAAAACATTCATAAACATGCTTTTGGACCTATACTATGGATAATATATGATGAAAAATTATAAAATTCGGGCGCGGAAGCAAATATTTATATGATTTTTTACAAAAATAAAGTCAGATTTTACCTATTTTTGATAAATCCGTTGTATATTGTAAGCTACATGGGCTGGATTCTAGAATACCTACCACAATTGAAATAGCAATTTTTTGTAGCAATGTTTTCTTTTAGCTAAAATATGATAAAAAATCATAAAATTCGGGCGCGGAAGCAAATATTTATATGATTTTTTACAAAAATAAAGTCAGATTTTACCTACTTCTAATGAATACGATGTATATTGTGAGCTACATGGGCTTGATTTTAGAATACCTACCACACTTGAAATAGCAATTTTCTTTTTGCAATGTTTTCTTTTAGCTAAAATATGTTGAAAAATTATAAAATTCGGTAGCGGAACCAAATATTTATATGATTTTTTACAAAAATAAAGTCAGATTTTACCTATTTTTGATGAATACGTTGCATATTGGAAGCTTCATTGGCTGGATTCTAGAATACCACCACACTTGAAATAGCAATTTTCGTGTTGCAATGTTTTCTTTTAGCTAAAATATGATAAAAAATTATAAAATTCGGGCGCGGAAGCAAATATTTATATGATGTTTTACAAAAATAAAGTCAGATTTTACCTATTTTTGAAATGGATATTTTTGTTAAAACATTCATAAACATGCTTTTGGACCTATACTATGGATAAAATATAATGAAAAATTATTAAATTCAGGCGCGGAAGCAAATATTTATATATTTTTTTACAAAAATTAAGTCAGATTTTACCTATTTTTGATGAATACGTTGTATATTGTAAGCTTCATTGGCTGGATTCTAGAATAGCTACCACACTTGAAATTGCAATTTTCTTGTTGCAATGTTTTCATTTAGCTAAAATATGATGAAAAATCATAAAATTCGGGCGCGGAAGCAAATAATTATATATTTTTTTGCAAAAATAAAGTCAGATTTTACCTATTTTTAATGAATACGATGTATATTGTAAGCTACATGGGCTGGATTCTAGAATATCTACCACACTTGAAATAGCAATTTTCTTATTGAAATGTATTCTTTTAGCTAAAATATGTTGAAAAATTATAAAATTCAGCGAAAAAGCAAATATTTATATAATTTTTTACAAAAATAAAGTCAGATTTAACCTATTTTTGATGAATACGTTGTATATTGTAAGCTTCATTGGCTGGATTCTAGAATACCTACCACACTTGAAATAGCAATTTTCTTGTTGCAATGTTTTCTTTTACCTAAATCATAATAAAAAATTATAAAATTCGGGCGCGGAAGCAAATATTTATATGATTTTTTACAAAAATAAAGTCAGATTTTACCTATTCTTGAAATGGATATTTTTGTTAAAACATTCATAAACATGCTTGTGGACCTATACTATGGATAAAATATGATGAAAAATTATAAAATTCGGGCGAGGGAAGCAAATATTTATATGAATTTTTACAAAAAAAGTCAGATTTTACCTATTTTTGAAGAATACATTGTATATTGTAAGCTACATGCGCTGGATTCTAGAATATCTACCACAATTGAAATAGCACTTTTCTTGTAGCAATGTTTTCTTTTAGCTAAAATATGATGAAAAATCATAAAATTCGGGCGCGGAAGCAAATATTTATATGATTTCTTACAAAAATAAAGTCAGATTTTACCTATTTCTGAAATGGATATTTTTGTTAAAACATTCATAAACATACTTTTGGACGTATACTATGGATAAAATATGATGAAAAATTTTAAAATTCGGGCGTGGAAGCAAATATTTATATAATTTTTTACAAAAATAAAGTCAGATTTAACCTATATTTAATGAATACTATGTATATTGTAAACTAAATGGGCTGGATTCTAGAATATCTACCACACTTGAAATAGAAATTTTCTTGTTGAAATGTATTCTTTTAGCTAAAATATGTTGAAAAATTATAAAATTCGGTCGCGGAAGCAAATATTTATATAATTTTTTACAAAAATAAAGTCAGATTTATCCTATTTTTGATGAATATGTTGTATATTGGAAGCTTCATTGGCTGGATTTTAGAATACCACCACACTTGAAATAGCAATTTTCGTGTTGCAATGTTTTCTTTTACCTAAATTATGATGAAAAATCATAAAATTCGGGCGCGGAAGCAAATATTTATATGATTATTTACAAAAATAAAGTCAGATTTTACCTATTCTTGAAATGGATATTTTTGGTAAAACATTCATAAAGATTCTTTTGGACCTATACTATGGATAAAATATGATGAAAAATTATAAATTTCAGGCGCGGAAGCAAATATTCATATAATTTTTTACAAAAATAAAGTCAGATTTTACCTATTTTTGATGAACACGTTGTATATTGTAAGCTACATGGGCTGGATTCTAGAATACCTACCACAATTGAAATAGCAATTTTCTTGTAGCAATGTTTTCTTTTAGCTAAAATATGATGATGAATCATAAATTTCGGGCGCGGAAGCAAATATTTATATGATTTTTTACAAAAATAAAGTCAGATTTTACATATTTTTGATGAATACGTTGTATATTGTAAGCTATATGGGTGGATTCTAGAATACCTACCACACTTGAAATAGCAATTTTCTTGTTGCAATGTTTTCATTTAGCTAAAATATGATGAAAAATCATAAAATTCGGGCGCGGAAGCAAATATTTATATGATTTTTTACAAAAAATAAAGTCAGCTTTTACCTATTCTTGAAATGGATATTTTTGTTAAAACATTCATAAACATACTTTTGGACGTATACTATGGATAAAATATAATGAAAAATTATAAAATTCGGTCGCGGAAGCAAATATTTATACGATTTTTTATAAAAATAAATACAAATTTTACCTATTTTTAATGAATACATTGTATTTTGTAAGCAACATGGGATGGATTCTAGAATACCTACCACACTTGAAATAGCAATTTTCTAGTTGCATTGTTTTCTTTTAGCTAAAATATGATAAAAAATTATAACTTTCGGTCGCGGATGCAAGTATTTATATAATTTTTTACAAAAATAAAGTCAGATTTTACCTATTTTTGATGAACACGTTGTATATTGTAAGCTACATGGGCTGGATTCTAGAATACCTACCACAATTGAAATAGCAATTTTCTTATAGCAATGTTTTCTTTTAGGTAAAATATGATGAAAAATCATAAATTTCGGGCGCGGAAGCAAATATTTATATGATTTTTTACAAAAATAAAGTTAGATTTTACCTATTTTTGATGAATGCGTTGTATATTGTAAGCTACATGTGCTGGATTCTAGAATACCTACCACAATTGAAATAGCAATTTTCTTGTAACAATGTTTTCTTTTAGCTAAAATATGATGAAAAATCATAAAATTCGGGCGCGGAAGCAAATATTTTTATAATTTTTTACAAAAATAAAGTCAGATTTTACCTATTTTTGAAATGGATAATTTTGTTAAAACATTCATAAACATGCTTTTAGACCTATACTATGGATAAAATATGATGAAAAATTATAAAATTCCGTCGCGGAAGCAAATATTTATATACTTTTGAACAAAAATAAAATTAAATTTTACCTATTTCTAATGAATACAATGTATATTGTAAGCTACATAGGCTGGATTTTAGTTACCTACCACAATTGAAATAGCAATTTTCATTTTGCAATGTTTTCTTATTGCTAAAATTTGATGAAAAATTATAAAATTCGGTAGCGGAAGCAAATATTTATATGATTTTTTACAAATATAAAGTCAGATTTTACCTATTTTTGATAAATACGTTGCATATTGTAAGCTTCATTGGCTGGATTCTAGAATACCACCACACTTGAAATAGCAATTTTCATGTTGCAATGTTTTCTTTTAGCTAAAATATAATGAAAAATTATAAAATTCGGGCGCGGAAGCAAATATTTATATGATGTTTTACAAAAATAAAGTTACATTTTACCTATTTTTGAAATGGATATTTTTGTTAAAACATTTATAAACATGCTTTTGGACTAATACTATGGATAAAATATAATGAAAATTATAAAATTCAGCGAGGAAGCAAATATTTATATAATTTTTTACAAAAATTAAGTCAGATTTTACCTATTTTTGATGAATACGTTGTATATTGTAAGCTTCATTGGCTGGATTCTAGATTACCTACCACACTTGAAATAGCAATTTTCTTGTTGCAATGTTTTCTTTTACCTAATTGATGATGAAAAATCATAAAATTCGGGCGCGGAAGCAAATATTTATATGATTTTTTACAAAAATAAAGTCAGATTTTACCTATTCTTGAAATAGATATTGTTGTTAAAACATTCATAAACATGCTTTCGGACCCATACTATAGATAAAATATGATGAAAAATTTTAAAATTCGGGCGTGGAAGCAAATATTTATATGATTTTTTACAAAAATAAAGTCAGATTTTACCTATTTTTAATGAATACGTTGTATATTGTAAGCTACACAGGCTGGATTCTAGAATACCTACTACACTTGAAATAGCAATTTTCTTGTTGCAATGTTTTCCTTTACCTAAATTATGATAAAAAATTTTAAAATTCGGGCGCGGAAGCAAATATTTATATGATTTTTTTACAAAAATAAAGTCAGATTTTACCTATTCTTGAAATGGATATTTTTATTAAAACATTCATAAACATGCTTTCGGACCCATACTATGGATAAAATATGATGAAAAATTATAAAATTCGGGCGCGGGAAGCAAATATTTACATGATTTTTTACAAAAATAAAGTCAGACTTTACCTATTTTCGATGAATAAGTTGTATATTGTAAGCTACATGGTCTGGATTCTAGAATACCTACCACAACTGAAATAGCAATTTTCTTGTAGCAATGTTTTCTTTTAGCTAAAATATGATGAAAAATCTTAAAATTCGGGCGCGGAAGCAAATATTTGTATGATTTTTTACAAAAATCAAGTCAGATTTGACCTATATTTCAAATGGATATATTTGTTAAAACAATTATAAACATACTTATGGACGTATACTATGGATAAAATATGATGAAAAATTATAAAATTCGGGCGTGGAAGCAAATATTTATATGATTTTTTACAAAAATAAAGTCAGATTTTACCTATTTTTAATGAATACGTTGTATATTGTAAGCTACACAGGCTGGATTCTAAAATACCTACCACACTTGAAATAGCAATTTTCTTGTTGCAATGTTTTCTTTTAGCTAAAATATGATGAAAAATTATGAGGTTAGGTCGCGGAAGCAAATATTTATATAATTTTTTACAAAAACAAAGTCAGATTTTACCTATTTTTTGATAAATACGTTGCATATTGGAAGCTACACAGGCTGGATTCTAGAATATCACCACACTTGAAATAGCAATTATCTTGTTGCAATGTTTTCTTTTAGCTAAAACATGATGAAAAATGATAAAATTCGGTTGCGAAAGTAAATATTTATATGATTTTTTACAAAAATAAGGTCAGATTGTACCTATTTTCGAAATTGATATTTTTGTTAAAACATTCATAAACATACTTTTGGACCTATACTATGTATAAAATATAATGAAAAATTATAAAATTCAAGCGCGGAAGCAAATATTTATATATTTTTTTACAAAAATTAAGTCAGATTTTACCTATTTTTGATGAATACGTTGTATATTGGAAGCTTCATTGGCTGGATTCTAGAATACCACCACACTTGAAATAGCAATTTTCTTGTAGCAATGTTTTCTTTTAGCTAAAATATGATAAAAAATTAAACATTCGGTCGCGGAAGCAAATATTTATATAATTTTTTACAAAAATAAAGTCAGATTTTACCTATTTTTGATGAATACGTTGCATATTGGAAGCTTCATTGACTGGATTCTAGAATACCACCACACTTGAAATAGCAATTTTCTTGTAGCAATTTTTTCTTTTAGCTAAAATATGATGAAAAAAATAAAAAATTCGGGCGCGGAAGCAAATATTTATGTGACGTTTTACAAAAATAAAGTCAGATTTTACCTATTTTTGAAATGGTTATTTTTGTTTAAAACATCCATAAACATGCTTTTGGACCTATACTATGGATAAAATATAATGAAAATTATAAAATTCGGGCGCGGAAGCAAGTATTTATATAATTTTTTTACAAAAA
Source organism: Stenolophus ochropezus (assembly GCA_035578165.1). Classification (NCBI taxonomy): domain Eukaryota; kingdom Metazoa; phylum Arthropoda; class Insecta; order Coleoptera; family Carabidae; genus Stenolophus; species Stenolophus ochropezus. The sequence goes on from JAQOWZ010000141.1 coordinate 301,782, forward strand.
TTAAGTCAGATTTTACCTATTTTTGATAAATACGTTGTATATTGTAAGCTTCATTGGCTGGATTCTAGAATACCTACCATACTTGAAATAGCAGTTTTCTTGTTGCAATGTTTTCTTTTACCTAAATTATGATGAAAAATCATAAAATTCGGGCGCGGAAGCAAATATTTATATGATTTTTTACAAAAATAAAGTCAGATTTCACCTATTCTTGAAATGGATATTTTTGTTTAAAACATTCATAAACATGCTTGTGGACCTATACTATAGATAAAATATAATGAAAATTATAAATTTCGGGCGCGGAAGCAAATATTTATATAATTTTTTTACAAAAATTAAGTCAGATTTTCCTATTTTTGATGAATACGTTGTATATTGTAAACTTCATTGGCTGGATTCTAAAATACCTACCACAATTGAAATAGAAATTTTCTTGTTGCAATGTTCTCTTTTACCTAATTTATGATGATCATAAAATTCGGGCGTAGGAGCAAATATTTATATGATTTTTTACAAAGATAAAGTCAGATTTTACCTATTTTTAATGAATACGTTGTATATTGTAAGCTACACAGGCTGGATTCTAGAATACCTACCACACTTGAAATAGCAATTTTCTTGTTGCAATGTTTTCTTTTACCTAAATTATGATAAAAAATCATAAATTTCGGGCGCGGAAGCAAATATTTATATGATTTTTTACAAAAATAAAGTCAGACTTTACCTATTTTCGATGAATACGTTGTATATTGTAAGCTACATGGGCTGGATTCTAGAATACCTACCACAACTGAAATAGAAATTTTCTTGTAGCAATGTTTTCTTTTAGCTAAAATATGACTTTTAGACCTATACTATGGATAAAATATGATGAAAAATAATAAAATTCGGGCGCGGAAGCAAATATTTATATGATTTTTTACAAAAATAAAGTCAGATTTTACCTATTTCTAATGAATACGATGTATATTGTAAGCTACATTGGCTGGATTCTAGAATACCTACCACAATTGAAATAGCAATTTTCTTGTAGCAATGTTTTCTCTTAGCTAAAATATTATGAAATATCATAAAATTCGGGCGCGGAAGCAATTTATTATATGATTTTTTACAAAAATAAAGTCAGATTTTACCTATTTATGATGAATACGTTGTATATTGTAAGCTACATGGGCTGGATTCTAGAATACCTACCACACTTGACATAGCAATTTTCTTGTTGCAATGTTTTCTTTTAGCTAAAATATGATAAAAAATTATAAAATTCGGGCTCGGAAGCAATTATTTATATGATTTTTTACAAAAATAAAGTCAGATTTTACCTATTTTTGAAATGGATATTTTTGTTAAAACATTCATAAACATGCTTTTGGACCTATACTATGGATAAAATATGATCAAAAAATATAAAATTCAGGCGCGGAAGCAAATATTTATATGATGTTTTACAAAAATAAAGTCAGATTTTACCTATTTTTAATAAATACGATGTATATTGTAAGCTACATGGGCTGGATTCTAGAATACCTACCACACTTGAAATAGCAATTTTCTTGTTGCAATGTTTTCTTTTAGCTAAAATTTGATAAAAAATTATAAAATTCGGGCGCGGAAGCAAATTTTTTATATGATTTTTTACAAAAATTAAGTCAGATTTTACCTATACTTGAAATGGATATTTTTGTTAAAACATTCATAAACATGCTTTTGGACCTATACTATGGATAAAATATAATGGAAAATTATAAAATTCGGGCGCGGAAGCAAATATTTATATGTTTTTTTACAAAAATAAAGTCAGATTTTACCTATTTTTAATGAATACGTTGTATATTGTAAGCTACATGGGCTGGATTCTAGAATACCTACCACACTTTAAATAGCAATATTCTTGTTGCAATGTTTTCTTTTAGATAAATATGATGAAAAATTATAAAATTCGGTCGCGGAAGCAAATATTTATATGATTTTTTACAAAAATAAAGTCATATTTTACCTATTTTTGATGAATACGTTGCATATTGTAAGCTTCATTATCTGGATTCTAGAATACCACCACACTTGAAATAGCAATTTTCTTGTTGCAATGTTTTCTTTTAGCTAAAATATGATGAAAAATTATAAAATTCGGGCGCGGAAGCAAATATTTATATAATTTTTTACAAAAATTAAGTCAGATTTTACCTATTTTTGATGAATACGTTGTATATTGTAAGCTTCATTGGCTGGATTCTAGAATACCTACCACACTTGAAATAGCAATTTTCTTGTTGCAATGTTTTCTTTTACCTAAATTATGATGAAAAATCATAAAATTCGGGCGCGGAAGCAAATATTTATATGATTTTTTACAAAATAAAGTCAGATTTTACCTATTCTTGAAATGGATATTTTTGTTAAAACATTCATAAACATGCTTTTGGACCCATACTATGGATAAAATATGATAAAAAATTATAAAATTCGGGCGCGGAAGCAAATATTTATATGATTTTTTACAAAAACAAAGTCAGATTTTACCTATTTTTGATGAACACGTTGTATATTGTAAGCTATATGGGCTGGATTCTAGAATACCTACCACAATTGAAATAGCAATTTTCTTGTAGCAATGTTTTCTTTTAGCTAATATATGATGAAAAATCATAAATTTCGGACGCGGAAGCAAATATTTATATGATTTTTTACAAAAATAAAGTCAAATTTTACCTATTTTTGATGAATACGTTGTATATTGTAAGCTTCATTGGCTGGATTCTAGAATAGCTACTACACTTGAAATAGCAATTTTCTTGTAGCAATGTTTTCTTTTAGCTAATATATGATGAAAAATCATAAATTTCGGACGCGGAAGCAAATATTTATATGATTTTTTTACAAAAATAAAGTCAAATTTTACCTATTTTTGATGAATACGTTGTATATTGTAAGCTTCATTGGCTGGATTCTAGAATAGCTACTACACTTGAAATAGCAATTTTCTTGTAGCAATGTTTTCCTTTAGCTAAAATATGATGAAAAATCATAAAATTTGGGCGCGAAAGCAAATATTTTTATAATTTTGTACAAAAATAAAGTCAGATTTTACATATGTTTGAAATTTATATTTTTGTTAAAACATTCATAAACATGCTTTTGGACCTATACTATTTATAAAATATTATGAATAATTATAAAATTCGGGGCGCGGAAGCAAATATTTATATATTTTTTTACAAAAATTAAGTCAGATTTTACCTATTTTTGATGAATACGTTGTATATTGTAAGCTACTCTGAGATAGCGCGTAATAGCTACTACACTTGAAATAGCAATTTTCTTGTTGCAATGTTTTCTTTTACCTGAATTATGATGAAAAATCATAAAATTCGGGCGCGGAAGTAAATTGTTATATGATTTTTTACAAAAATAAAGTCAGATTTTACCTATTCTTGAAATGGATATTTTTGTTAAAACATTCATAAACATGCTTTTGGACCTATACTATGGATAAAATATAATGAAAAATTATAAAATTCGGGCGCGGAAGCAAATATTTATATGTTTTTTTACAAAAATAAAGTCAGATTTTACCTATTTTTAATGAATACGTTGTATATTGTAAGCTACATGGGCTGGATTCTAGAATACCTACCACACTTTAAATAGCAATTTTCTTGTTGCAATGTTTTCTTTTAGCTAAAATATGATGAAAAATTATAAAATTCGGTCGCGGAAGCAAATATTTATATGATTTTTTACAAAAATCAAGTCATATTTTACCTATTTTAGATGAATACGTTGCATATTGTAAGCTTCATTATCTGGATTCTAGAATACCACCACACTTGAAATAGCAACTCTGAGATAGCGCGTT